>CATVIB010000265.1:0-13651 GCA_958336395.1 Ctenicera cuprea
CTTTTATAATATTTGAAAAAAAATAATTTTAGAATTTTGGTATACATAAAAGCCCCACGTTGGTAAGCTCATAAATTATGCTTGATAATAAGAAAATTATTTTCTTGAATATTATTAAATAAAAGACCCGACATTAGCTAGCTCAATAATAAAAAATTAAATGTTGTGTGTTTTAATTTAAGTTTTAACTTTTCCATAATGCAACTTATAATTGTTTTAAATAAATAAATGATTTGCATTCTAAACTTGTTTTAATTGTTTTAATAAATATGAGACATTCTTTTTTTTTTAGCATGATAAATTCTTCTAGAGCATGAGACTTTTTTTTCTAATTAACAAATTGTTCTTTATCTTAAACATCTCAGGGTTTTGAAATAGAATATTTTTATAATGAAATGGTACGTGACTTCCCCTAAATACGATTGAGTTATGTGATTATGCGCAATGGATTTTTCCAAAATACCATAAGTTAAATTTAAATACAAATACATCAACATAAATGCACAAATGATAATAAATAAAACAACTTCTTTATTCAACCATTGAAATTAAATTTTCGACTTATCTGGTGTTATTTAATCCTCCATGTAAATTCTTGATGACCAGATATCTCCTTTCCCCTTCAACCAAATTTTCTTTGATGCGTGCGCTTTCACGTATCTGGATGGTAGATCACTCGTCCGACCAATTTTTCTTTCCTGTTTGTACAGTGCTAGTGCACGGTACGATATGTGCTGTCCTAACGATGACTGTCCAATTATTTAAACCATGTGCTCTCCAGCAAAATCTTCAATAACAGTTTTTTTTTCTCAGGTACGTAATTCTTTTTTTTATTATTTAGAAATTATTCTTTTCAATTGATAATTATTTTATTTTTATTTATTGTTAACATTTTATTTTTAATTATAACTGATCAACTTTTATTATTACAGATTTATTATTATGATCACACGAAGAAAACTAATTCAATAATATCAGTCAAATCATAAATCTGAACCACCGACGCCAAGATGTATTACTACATTTCAAAAACCGGAAATTCGCAGAACTGCCTCTTTGTCACGAAATTGTGCTCAGGTATACCACTTTTATCAATTTAAATTTTAATTTAATTATTCGTCGAAGGATTTTTCCAATTTTTCTTTAAATAATAAAACACATTACTATTTTCACTTTTGATCACTTTATTGCATTTTTACAATTAAATTTCTAATTAATTTTTCGAAATTTGTGGGAACTAATTACGAACACAACCCACGCTAACATATTCTTACCGGAAGCTCTTTATAAAATCTGGCTAATAGCCTCGAACCTTCAAAATTTACAAAATATACAAATATGACCCTTAAGAATACTCTACATAACGATAAACCGGAAACAATTATAAAATATCATTGTTTTACAAAATAGCTAGGAAGAAAGCGCTCTAAAATTATAGGTAAATACAAATTTCACCCCTATTCACCTATTACATAAATGTCATATTCCAAATCAACCGTATTACATAAATAAAACTGGAAATCCCAATAAATATTTGACCCTTACAATAGAAGTAATTTGACAATGGGTTCTATTTTTTAAAAGGTAGTATCACTTTGAAAAATTTACTCCTATTTTATAATTACATACCAAATTTCAAATTAAACTAATTGAAAAATTCTAATTTACTTGATCATAGATTTTACAACTTGTAATTATCTAACAAACACATATTTTAATTCAAGATCACCTCAAGAATTTTGATGAACCCCTTGGTTAAATTTATCTAAAATTTAGGTCATTGACTTTCATCCCTTCTAAGTATTTTATATAAAAAAAAACTGTCTGGATATTTTATCACCACTTTGACCTATTTATGCAATAAATAACATTTATATTTAAATTAAAATTATATAGGGTGTTTCAGAATAAATAAATTTTCTAAATGAGTTCTTTGTCCTTAATTAACTTAAATTAAACACCTTTAAAACGAATAAATTCCTTAATTAACTATAACTTATTACTTTTATATACAGTTCGACTCACAATAAAAATTTAAATAAGTCCTTTACAAATCTTATTTTATCAAAACCATTTTAATTGGCAAACAAATTAAATTTAAATTAAAATTATGCATAGTTTGCACCAAAATTAAATTCCTTAGCATGTTCTATACATGCTATAATTTTTCATAGTCAAGTTTAATTAATATAAACAATTTTATTCTAGGAATAGTATCCTGGAAAAATCTCAATGCCACTTCAGATGCATTTAACATTTAAGAAAAACAAGAAACTATGATTACCACTGCATTACCATCGATATAAATTAAACTTCAACGAACTACACAAACATGAAGAAATCTCATATCTAAACAAATTCTCATACTTTTCTTAGTAATACAAAAAATAGTATTAAATTTTACTTTTAAATTTTAAAATAAATTTTTGGAATTAAAACACACAGCATAAATCCCCCTTTAATTTTTCAAAATTTGAAAACCCCTAAATAATAATTGCAAATTTTGCAAAAATTAACAAAATTATTCTCCCCCTTCTAACAATTTCTTGCATAAGCATACAATAAAAAAATTTAAAATCCCCAAAAATCCTCGTAACATTCTTAACTATAAAATATCCCCCTCTAACTCCTATCCTGCCTTTATCTAAAAATTCTTTCATTTTCACCTTCTTTTTGTTTCTACAGGTATCCGGATATTTTTCATTAATTATTATTTTCATTTTAACTTTCTTCTTATATTTTAAATTCGCAGGATCCTTTTTATGATTTAAAAATTTTAATTTAATTTTCGCTTTTTGTTTAAATTGTTCTGGACACTTTTTATTATTTAGCCATTTTAATTTAACTTTTGTTTTATTCTGAAAGTTCCTTGGATACTTATCATTTAATAATTTTAATTTAAATTTATTCTTATGTTTAAAATTCTTCATCTTCTTTATTTTAGTCAATATTTTCATTTTAAATTTAGTATTATTTTTAAAACTCTTCAAGTACTTTATATTATTTAAAATTTTCATTTTAGTAATTATTTTATTTATTACTGATATCGGATAATTTTTATAAATTGTAGATTTTAATTTTACTTTTGGTTGAGTTTTAAATGTTATTAAATTAATTTCATCTTGTGAAAATTTTATTTCATTCTTCTTTTCATTTTCTATAAATGAATAAATTTTATTTTCTGAAAATTCTTCCTTTTCCTTTACTTTATTTTGTATTTGATTTTCATCTTTACTTATTTCAAGCTCTTTATACTTGTTCATGTCATTAACAACATTACTATTTTTTATTTCACTTTGATTTAATTCTCCATTATTTATTTTGTCACAATCTGTATTCTTTTCTTCATATTTTCTTTCATTTAATATTATTTCATTTTTATTTTCTGCTTCTTCCAAGTCTTGATCTTCTTTCGGGAAATCTTGATGATTAAAAATTTCTGCTTTATCCCCCTCTAGATAAATTAGGGTTTCACACTCCTTCTCTTCTTTATTAATAATTGAGGATGATTCTGGACACTTTTTAAAATTTAAACACAATTCATTGATTTCGGGTAATTCTTCTTTCATTTCATTAATTTTAAAAATATTATTTCTTTCTTTATTTAACAATGGAAACTTGATGTTTTTATAAATTAGACAATCCTCTTCTATACTCATATTATGATATTCAAAAAAATCGCTTCCAAGCACCATGTCGACCGTCATGTCCGGAACAATTAATAGTTTTGCAGATACTTCTACTTCATTGATACTTAAATCACAATCCAACCTTTCCTCAATACGACCAAACTTCATTTTATTTTCATCTATTAGATTATCCCCCCCCCCCCTATTATTATAATATTATTCTCCAATAATTCATAATTATTCATAACGACGTCTTCACTTATAAGTGATAATTCATTCCCCATATTTATTATTGTAACAAATTCAATATTATTCAATCTAAGTCGTATTGATGGTAAATTCATTAAATCATTCTTTTCTGTATTATTCCATTTATTTTCTGCTTCAACATTTAATTCTTTATTTATTTCTACATGACCTGTCTCAACTTGTTGTTCTAATTCTTTATTTATTTCTTCCACATTTCCATGATTGCTGTAATTTATTTCTATTTTATTTATTTCTTCCCTACTCTCTTTCATCTCTTTCTTAATATCCTCCATTAATCCTTCTAAATTCCTATTAGTGTTCTCACTACTCTCCTCAATTTTTTTATTCATATCTTCCTTAATCTCTTCTTTACTATCTTTTATTTCTTTCATTAACATTTTCAACATCTCGTTCAAATCAATACTTTCTTTCTCCTTCCTACTTTTACTTGTACCTGCACCACTTTCTTCTTCTTTCTCAACATCTTGTTCTTCTTTTTTCTTTTCTGAGTCCATTTTTGATTTTTTTACTCCTACTCCTCTTTTTCTTTTTGACTACTTGAAACTCTTCTACTTTTTTACTACTTAAATCGCTGTTATCCCAGTATGTTTTCATTTACCCCACATAAATTATATTATAACCCCAATTATTTTTAATTAAACATCAACTTTAATTATAAAAAAAATTAACCCTTCAATTGTACATAAATAACCCAATCGAGCCCCACGTTGGGCGCCATAAATTATGCTATGTAATAAGAATATTTAAAATTCTTATTACAATTTAAATTCTTAAATAAAATTAAATAGCCCCACGTTGGGATGGTCATAAATTATGCTGTGTATCTGGATTTAAGAAAATATCCAGATATTTTAATAATTTTGAAATAGGTAATTAATTTTAAGGTTTTTAATAGAAAAATAATTATAAATAGCCCCACGTTGGTTCGGCATAAATTATGCTGTGTAATATGAATTATAAAAATTCATAATTAATTTAAATTTTAAATTAATATTAAATATTAAATAGCCCCACGTTGGTAAGCTCATAAATTATTGTAAACTTTGAAATATTATTTATATTTGACCCACATTAGCTAGCTCAGTAATAAAATTAATATAATTAAATGCTGTGTGTTTTAATTTTGTTATAAAGCATTTATCATTTTAGAATATTATTATTTTTTATAAATTCAACAAACATAATTGCCTAAAGTAATTTATAAGCATAGGAATTTCTTTTCCAAAGCATGAGACTCTTATTAAATTTTTAATATTTAAATATTTGATTGAAATAAATTCATTATTTATTTTAAATAATCTCAGGGATAAATTTAATTTCTTGAACATGACGTAGCTTCACTATTTTCGAAAGGGTTATTTGAAAAATTGACATGAAGGTTTCCAGAATACCACCTCCTAAATTTATACATAAACACATCACCATAAATTAACATTGAAAACATTTTTATACATCTTACAATAAATAAAACACGGTCCTTTATTCAATTAGATCTAAAATTATTAACTTAGCTTTTGACGACATTCTTCTTTGAAGTTCGGGATATTTGATACTTGCATTTCAACATCCAAATCTACTGCGCATTTTTCTGGAGTGTTCTGGACCCAACTAGCTGTGGTAACTTGTGTTCATTCCTCCTGTGCATAACCAACGATGATACATGCTGTTTTTAAAATTGTATTTACTATTTAAAACACTGGTAAGTTCATATTATTCTTTCCTTAATTTTTTTTTTATTTATTTATTATTTAAAATCACTGTTTGTTATTTCAAAATTAGTTTTTTTAATTTTCCGTTGAATTTTAATATTTGGAATTTTTATTTTAATTTTACAATAATTAATTAATTCCACTTTTAATCACTGGTTAAAATTTTTTATCTTTTAGCTTTGATATAAAACCACGAAGAATATCATCTGATTTGGAGAGACGCTGATTTCAAATTTCTACTACCCACAAATATTTCTCAGGTAATGACGCTTCCAATTCACCTTATTTTAAATTGCCGATAAAATCTTTATCAAATCCTTCTTCAATAACCAAAACACATTACTAACTTTGATTATAAACACTTTTTATTTATATAAATGAACAAATTTACACTAATTACTTAAATTTAACGGGGCCTAATTGCTAACGCGTCCCACGCCATCAAAATTCTTACCGGAAGCTCCTTGAAAAATTTAGCCTCTAACCCCTAACAAATTACAAACTATCTTAAAATATACCAATATGACCCTTAAGAATACTTAACATAACGATAAACCGGAAACAATCAAAATTTCCATTGTTTTACAAAATAGCTAGGAAGAAGTTGTTCTAAAATTGTAGAAACATACAAAATTCACCCCTATTCACCTTTCACATAAATGTCAATTTCTCATCTCAAATGTATTACATGAATTTAAATTGTATTAAAAACTGGAAATCCCGAGAAAATATCTAGAGCTTTTAACAATGTGTTCTTTTTTTAAAAGGTAGTATCACTTTGAAAGATTTACTCTTATATAATAATTAAATGCAAATGTTCAAGTCTAAATTAATTCCAAAATAATTAAATTACCTGATCATCAGATTTTACAACTTAATTAACATTTAATACAAACATTTTACATTCAAAATAACCTCATTAATCTGATGATCCCCTTGGCAAATTATATAATAACCAGTTCATTGACTTTCACCCCTTCTAAGTATTTTATACAAAACAAACCGTCTGGCTATTTTATTACAACATTGACCCAAATTGCATTAGACAATTTTATATCTAAATTAAAATTATATAGGGTGTTTCAGAATAAATAAATTTTCTAATTAAT
The DNA here is from genome assembly GCA_958336395.1 of Ctenicera cuprea. NCBI lineage: Eukaryota > Metazoa > Arthropoda > Insecta > Coleoptera > Elateridae > Ctenicera > Ctenicera cuprea. Next base: position 6,718 of record CATVIB010000265.1, read on the forward strand.
CTCTTTTCCCTTATTTTAACTTAACTAAACATGTTTACACAATTTTAAATGATTAACTACTTAAATAAATATTACATATTAAAATTATATACAGTTCGACTCATAATAAATTTCCAAATAAGTCGTTTTCATCTCATATTTCACATACCAATTTATTAGTAAATAAATTAAATTCAAGTCAAATTAGGCATAGTTTGCGTCAAAATTAAATTACCTTAGCATGTTCTAAACATGCTTTTATTTTTCATAGTCAAGTTTTACTAACATAAACATTTTAATTTTGGGAATAGTATCCTGGAACAATTTCAATGCCACTTCTGATGCATTTAAAATTTTAAGAAAAACAAGAAACCAACATTATCCACTGCATTACCATCGACATAAATTAAACTTCAACGATCTACAAAACCACGAAGAAATCTCATACCTAAACAAATTCTCATACTTTTTTATATAATAAAAAAATATTTTTAAAATTTTAGTTTTTTAAAATAAATTTTAGGAATTAAAATACACAGCAATATATATATATATATATATATATATATATATATATATATATATATATATATATATATATATATATATATATATATATATATATATATATATATATATATATATATATATATATATATATATATATATATATATATATATATATATATATATATATATATATATATATATATATATATATATATATATATATATATATATATATATATATATATATATATATATATATATATATATATATATATATATATATATATATATATATATGCATACATGCATACATGCATACATGCATACATGCATACATGCATACATGCATACATGCATACATGCATACATGCATACATGCATACATGCATACATGCATACATGCATACATGCATACATGCATACATGCATACATGCATACATGCATACATGCATACATGCATACATGCATACATGCATACATGCATACATGCATACATGCATACATGCATACATGCATACATGCATACATGCATACATGCATACATGCATACATGCATACATGCATACATGCATACATGCATACATGCATACATGCATACATGCATACATGCATACATGCATACATGCATACATGCATACATGCATACATGCATACATGCATACATGCATACATGCATACATGCATACATGCATACATGCATACATGCATACATGCATACATGCATACATGCATACATGCATACATGCATACATGCATACATGCATACATGCATACATGCATACATGCATACATGCATACATGCATACATGCATACATGCATACATGCATACATGCATACATGCATACATGCATACATGCATACATGCATACATGCATACATGCATACATGCATACATGCATACATGCATACATGCATACATGCATACATGCATACATGCATACATGCATACATGCATACATGCATACATGCATACATGCATACATGCATACATGCATACATGCATACATGCATACATGCATACATGCATACATGCATACATGCATACATGCATACATGCATACATGCATACATGCATACATGCATACATGCATACATGCATACATGCATACATGCATACATGCATACATGCATACATGCATACATGCATACATGCATACATGCATACATGCATACATGCATACATGCATACATGCATACATGCATACATGCATACATGCATACATGCATACATGCATACATGCATACATGCATACATGCATACATGCATACATGCATACATGCATACATGCATACATGCATACATGCATACATGCATACATGCATACATGCATACATGCATACATGCATACATGCATACATGCATACATGCATACATGCATACATGCATACATGCATACATGCATACATGCATACATGCATACATGCATACATGCATACATGCATACATGCATACATGCATACATGCATACATGCATACATGCATACATGCATACATGCATACATGCATACATGCATGTATGCATGTATGCATGTATGCATTTATAAATGACAAACAAATGAACAGAGGAGATTACGAGTGTTATGTTAGCGATTCCAATGTGTTAGCAGTAAAATGGCGAGATAATAGGAGCGTTCCTCTTCTTTCAAATTTTCACTGCCCTGATGAAGTAGTACAAATAAAACGCAAACAACGAGATGGAACTCTCTTAGAGATTCCTTGTCCCACACTAATTAGAGATTACAATTCACACATGAATGGCGTGGACAAATTTGATCAAAAGAAAGGTACATACGAAATTGATAGAAAGAATAGGAAATGGTGGCACAGGCTTTTCTTTTTTTTTTCGATGCCTGTGTAGTAAATGCGCAAATTATACACTCTAAATTACATACCAAGGAGACATTGTTAATGAAAGACTTTCGAAGAAGAATTGTGGACAACCTTTTGATAGTAACAGTTACAAGGAAGGCTAGCAATCAATTACCACCAGTGCGTATAAAAAACCATAAACCGTACGTTCCCAAAGAAATTCGACTGAAAAATTCCGCACATCAGCCAATGCGAGGTACCAGAAGACGATGTGATGTGCATTATGCAGTTCAAGCAAAGAACAAGTGCGTACATGGTGGCAATGTGAGACTTGTAAGGTCCCTTTGTGTCTGGAAACCGAAAAAAATTGTTTTAAAATGTATCACAATTAAAAATAATTAAGTAACTATTTTCATTGTTGCATGGTGGTACCACAACGGTACCACCACTCAAACAAAGACAAAAAAACAATTAAATGAAAAAAAAATTTCACAAAGCGTTTTATTGACTTACAATGATTACTAAAAAAGCTATTTTCAAATTTTTAACCAAAAAAGAATAACCCCGTGCAACAAAGGTTTTTTTCAGTCAAAATTACCGTGCAACAAAGAGTTAAAGCCATTTGTATGTTGTAGTTGCAGCTTTGCAAACTTGTAGGCACACCCTCGTCTGTTAGCAGGCACTCATGTTTAGCTCTGTGCTGTTGGAGTTTTGAATGCACAAAACAGTAATATTGATGCAACTTGTACAAATTGGAAAACACCACCTTGTTCACAAAAAAACAACACGTGTATAGCAACCGTTACTGCAACACAGCGTTCGAATTGGTTTGACTGAATCCTGGAAAATGACGTCACTGTTTGGCAAACACAGCGACCGCTTTGAAAATGTCATTTATCTGTTAAACGCAACCAGAACCACAGTTCCAAATGAACGAGTTATGTTAGTGTTAACAATATGTGTCTTATTTAGAAAGAGCACCTTATCTAACAGGATATGTATGTTTACTTCACACTTCCCTTTAGGATGCTTACTGTTTGTCTTAAAGCACCCCTCGGATAAGAAAACGCATAAATGATAGTGTTCTTTAGTTTTCGAGTCAGTTTTTCTATTGAACTTAGAATTAACAACATCTATGTAATCAATGTAACTCCGACGTTTAGTTAATAAAATTGTATCTTTTTATTAGTCTACAAAGTCGTTAAATTAAATGTCGCAGTCGTTTGGATAGTGAAAGAAGAAAAACTCGACGCAAATTTCCTCGAGAACTTCTTGTGTTTCTACACTTAATTCACTAATAAAAGTATCCGCTCAAGCAACGGACAGCATCGCCGAAGTTTGGACGCTTCACTCCAAGACAAGCATCGCTGACAGCTGTGCGAAGAATACCATTCTAACGCCTCACCCCGGTGGACAGCATCGCCTAAGATTGGACGCTTCACCCCAGGACAAGCATCGCCGACAGGTGTGTGAAGAATACAATTCTAACGCCTCATCCCGACAACGGTACATCCAACATCGAATACCCGAGTCAACCCTTCGAAGACTACATCGCTTCATCCTCCTAGCATCTAAGAAAACCAAGAATGAAAACTCCACTGATATTCTTGTAAGTCAAAGATATTTTTCTTTATTAACCTGCTTACAGAAGAAGTGAAGTGGCTTTATAATTAATATTAATTAGCTCACTTTGCCGAGTATAAGAATCTAAAAATTGTTAAAATAATCAATTTAGTATATACGCAACTTTTATAATTATCTAATATACTTGATTCTTAAAATTGTCAGAACAATTGAGAAGAGTTATTATTTACCATAAAAGCAATTGCAACTCTTAAATAAAATTATAAAAATCAAATTGACCCGATTTAAAACAAAACTAGAATTAAGAAGTAGAATTGTTCGTTGTTAGTTTAAACACTTAAGCAAAATTTATTACCGTGACTGAAATCAAAATGTATGCCAGTAATCGACGATTTAATAAATCAAATAAATCAACTGCAAATTATTGAAGATCCAATCATGCAGAACCAACAACAACCACCAGCTGGCATATCTCTTGCAAAACATACCTGAGTATGATGGCAATCCTATAAAATTGGTGAAATATTTACGTCAAGCAGGAGTTATCATAGATCAATTCTCTGTAGCCGATAACAACGCATATATTAATCACCTGTTATTATCCACTGCATTGGGAAAACTAACAGGTGCAGCCGAATCAGTAACCCTTGGCGTTGACATTACTACCTAGCAAGATTTAAAAAGAATTAAAAAAGATAATTTTGGTGATACAAGAAGCGAAGACGCTTTATTGCAAGACCTAATGAGTTTGTATCAGAAAAATGAACATCCTGTTGAATTCTACAACAAATGTATCCAAGCAAAAACCTCATTGCTAACACATGTACAAACTACCGAAGCAAACGCCTCAATCAGATTGGCAAAAACCAATCAATATATTAATCTTGTGAAAAATCAATTTTGTATCGGTTTAAAAGAACCGTTTGGAAGATACATCCGTTCAAGAAATCCAGATAATATGGAAGACGCCATCAAGATAATACAACAAGAAGAAGAAATTGAATACCGTAGAAAACAAATTTTTAAACACCCTAATAACACCTCAAATGAAAAATCAATACAACAAAGAAACATACCTACAAATAATTACCAACGATCTCCACAACCGTTTGTATCGCATTACAATTATTCCAAACAACCTACACAACGTTTGCCGAATATAACACCAATGAAATTTCCCGGAAACCAATTTCCGCAAAAAGCATTCTCACCTTTCGAGAAAAATCGACAAAAGGGACCCAATGTTTTCAAGCCTACTGGACAATTAAATCAAGTAAAGCCAAAACCTATGGAAACATCAGCTATTCAACCTGTACGGAAACGAATCGCAAGTCAACAAATAGGTAATTCAAACAGAAAACCATTCTACCATCAGAATTACCTACAACAAAGTAATCAGCCGCGTAACTTTCAGTCGCAAGAATTATTCTACACGATCGACCCCTCAGAAGAATCAAATTTGGATCCTGAATTTTACAATTATACACCTGACTATACTTTCAGTCACATGACCCCCAACGATATGGACTTTCAGCAAGATCAACAATTCTTCGAACTTGAAGATAATCAGCCGGAAGAAGAACAATTTAATAATGAAGAACTAAATTTTTACCTAGTAGCCTCGGAACACCTGAGTTAGTAGAAATAAATGCAAGCAACGCTCTAAATTTACGGTACATACATATACCTAGAACAAATAGTAAATTTATGATTGATACCGGTTCCACAAGAACTCTTGTTGATCCTTCATTTATATATCAATAGTTCCCGGAACAAATTCAGAACAAAAATTTTCAAATCAGTACGGGTCATGCAACTACAGAACACGATGAAATCGCTTATATACCAATTCCAGAAATTTTTGGACAAGAATCTTTACATGAAGTTTACCTGTTCAAATTTAAAAACAAATACGATGGTTTAATCGGAATCGACTTATTACCACACGTAAAAGCAAACCTTGACTTTTCAAAAGGAATTATTACAAAACCAAATAAACAAGTTAAAATGCATTTACCTAACAAAAAATACCAAACACCACAAATCACAAGCATAAAAAATGTCCAAAAAACACAAGCCTTAAAACATACCATTGTTGTGCCTCCAAGATGTGAAAAAATAATTAAATTGCCAACAAATTCTAATGTTACAGAAAACGTATGTTCCAGAAGAAATTTTGGCGAACATTTACAAATACCTGATGCAATAGACTTCTTCTTCTTCGTACGACTAGGATTTCTCCTGTTTGTCTGCCTCTTATTCGGTTTCTGTTGTTGTTGATTGTATGTTATCTTGCCATCGCTTTTTTGGCCCAAAAGACCAAAAGACCAAAAAAGACCAAAAAAGCGATGATGCAATAGTAAAAATTGAAAAGAATTTGTTTACTACTACAATTACTAACACCAGCAACCGCGAATATACAATGACATTAATGGACCCTGTACCTATAAAACCTTTAGAAAAAGAAAATAATATTCACTGCAATAATGTGCAAATAGATACTAAAAATACAACAAAGCTTTTACGAAACAATTTAAAACAATTACGTACAAATCACTTAAATGAGGAACAAAAAACATTACTTATGAATCTATGTGAAGATTTTAAAGATATCTTTTACCATCCTGATAACCCTTTATCTGCCACCAATTTAACAAAACATCACATAAGAACAAAAACAAATGAACCAATATATACTCGTAATTATCGTTATCCATACGGACGCAGAGAAGAAGTAAAAAAGAAGAAATAATTTCACCGAGTGAATCACCGTACAACGCATTTGGGTTGTACCAAAAAAGGAAGATGCATCCGGAAAAAAAAATTTAGAACTGTCATTGACTCCAGGAAATTAAATGAAAACACCATTGAAGATAAATTCCCGATTCCCCAAATAACAGATATATTGGATAAATTAGACAAATGTAATTATTTTTCGACACTTGATCTCGCATCTGGTTTCCACCAGATAGAAATGAATGACGAAGACAAAGAAAAAGCAGCATTTTCTACGGAAGATGGTCATTTTCAATTCAATAGAATGCCATTT
>CATVIB010000266.1:0-13397 GCA_958336395.1 Ctenicera cuprea
GTGTCGCTTTGATTGAAATTCTCTCCAAATGGGAATTGAAGGTCAGTTTGGTGTCAAGAGTGACTCCCAGGTACTTCACTTCCTTCCCCATTGTCAGTTCTTGTCCGCATAGTTTTAGTCCCTTCAGGTCTTGAAGGTTTCTTTTTCGCGTGAATGCTATTACAGAGGTCTTTGCCGGGTTAACGGATAGGCCCTCTCTATTGCACCATCTTTCTACGGTTTTTAGGGCTTGTTGCATCATGTTTGATACTACTCCCCCGTATTTCCCGCCTACTAATATGGTTAAGTCATCCGCGTAGCCTTGTGCATACACGGCTTTCTCTTCTAATTCCAGGAGGAGTCCATCAACTACCAGGCACCACAGCAGGGGAGATAGGACCCCCCCCTGAGGACAGCCTCTAGTGACGGACACCTCCCTGGTAACAGAGCCCAGGGAGGTTGTTATTCTTCTTCTTCGAAGGGTGGAGTCAATCCATTTTATTACGGGTCTCTTTGCTCCCCGCCCTGCCACGGCCCTTTTTATCGAGTCGAAGGAGGTGTTATCAAAGGCCCCTTCAATATCTAAGAAGGTTCCTAGCATAATTTCTTGGCTACTGATAGCTTTTTCTGCCCTGTGTGTTAGCTCGTGTATAGCCAACTCACAGGATTTTCCTGTTTGATATGCAAACTGGTTTCGATGCAGTGGGGCATCCCTTAGTACATCGTCCCGGATATGCCTATCAATCAGCTTCTCCATTGTCTTCAGGAGGAAAGATGTCAGGCTGATTGGCCTGAAGGATTTAGCCTGGGCGTATGATTCACGCCCTGGTTTTGGTATAAATACTACTCTAACGTGGTTCCAGCTGTGTGGTACATAACCAACAGCTAGACTTGCCCTGAAAAGTGTGCAAAGTGGCGTGGCTAGTACATTAAGCCCTTGTTGTAACAGAGCTGGAAATATTCCGTCTGTTCCCGATGACTTATACGGTTTGAAAGAGTGTATCGCCCATGTAAGCCTTGTTTTATTAACTAGTTTATCTGCCAACCTCCAGTCCTCCTTGTTCGCCCGTGTTAACGGTACTTCCAAGTGTGGATTGTCATTTGTGTTTCCGTCTGGTATGACTACACTCCCCGGGAAGTGCGTCTCGAGCAACAGCTCAAGAGTTTCTTCCGTGGTACCAGTGTAGTCTCCCTGTATTCTCTTTAGAGAGCCCACCTTTCCTTGGTGTTCTCTTACTAATGCTTTCTGGAGTCTTGCACATTCAGGAGTTCTTTCGACCTCCTCGCAGTACTTCCTCCATGAGTTATTTTTGGCTGCCCTGACGGCGTATACATATTTAAGTCGGGCTGATTTGTATACCTCCCATTCACCGGTCCTTTTGGCCCGGTTGAAACACTTACGCGTCTCTGCCCTAAGTGATGAGAGATCGTGGTTCCACCATGGGCACCCACGTTTCTCTCTTCTCACCTTTAGCGGACAGCTGTTTTCATATGCGTCCTTTATTGCTGATGATATTAAGTCATTCATCAGCTCTATTCCCGCCGGTGTTTGTGGTCTCATTTGACAGTCCTCCAGTCCCTGTTCTAGGTTCTGTCTATATAGACCCCAGTCACAGGTTTTTGGATTCCTGTATGTCCCAGCTTCGCACCGTGGCGCTTCAAGTTCGAATCTGATGTATCTGTGATCTGAAAGCGATGGCTCGTTAGAAACATGCCATCTCTTGATCACGCTGCAAGCAACTATGGTTCCGATTGTTATGTCGATAACTTCCTTCCTCGTGGCAGTCACGAAGGTGGGTTCATTACCGCGATTGGCTATTTCTAGTTTGTTGCTAAAAATGAATTCTAAGAGTGACTCACCTCTTCTGTTTGTTCCTGTGCTGCCCCATACAGTATGGTGAGCATTGGAATCGCATCCGAGTACCATCTGGGTTTTCTTGCTTTCGCAGGTGCTAACTAGTCCTCTGAGCTCCTGGGTTGGAGGAGGCCCTGGCTCGTCATATGGGAGGTATGCGGATCCGACCACCAGGTCCCTCTCGCTCCCTCCGATAGCAGCTCTCATCGTGGCCGCCATTAGGTCCCTAGAACAGTGCCCCCAAAGCGGCATCAAGTTAAGTTTTTTCCTTGCAATAATGCAGGCTCTAGGTTGTCCTTCGGCTGGGCTGATTAGTTCCCAGTCTCCAGACATCCTGAGTCCCCTGATACCTCCCCTGTAGATCCAGGGTTCTTGTATCAGAGCAATATCTACGCTTTTGTGCATAATGTAATTTTGTAGTGCAGCAGATGCTGCCTTACAATGGTGTATATTTACCTGAAGGACCTTTAGGCCGATGATCCCTCTGTGGTGGTGAGAGGTTCTGTTTCCAGCCCCTCTTCATCCATTGGCTCCACCGCCGTTGTGGCTGATGGTTCGGGTAGAGGTGTCGGTGAGTTCCGTCCCTCTGTTACCACTTCCATCTTTTCTTCTTCCTTTTCCTTCTTTTGTCCCAGTACTTTAAACAGTATCCTGGAGAAGTTAAGGTAGGGCCTGTACTGGATTTCTTGGAGTTTCTTCCAAGATCTCTCGTCCATTATAACGATAAGTTGCTGTCCTTTCGGATCCTGCTTCTTATCGACTACCTTCCAGGTCTCCGTTCGCAGCCCTGGGTTCTGAACCTTCAACCGTCTTAACACTTTTTCCGGTTCCTCGTGGGGTCCCGGAATCCATGTCAAGGCTCTTACTGGTTTAGGTACGTCCTTGGCGTCAATGACGCTAAGTTTCGCACCTTCCCATGGTACGCATTCTCCAATTGTCCCTACCAACCAGTCTCTGGTAGCCTGGTCGGCACAGGAGGCATGAAGAATACCCCCTCTTAGTTTTAGTTCTGAGAACCTGGGTGATGGTCCTCCTTCTTCAATCTCATCCAGCTTCCCGATAAGCGTTCCTCTAACCAGGCCCGCCTGCTCTTCGCTGATGATTTCGTCTGGATATCCTTCCGGTATCACAGCCACCCGGATATCCGTCATTGCGTCCCTAAACGACCTAGCAGATTCTACCTCTCTGCTTTTTTTAAAAGTTCTTGCTTTTTCAGTGGGTGTGCTCCCATCCGACCGGTTCCGTTTTTGGCCCCCCGTCGGTTTACTGGTGCTTGGCCCAGGTGTCGAGGTGCTGGTTCCTTGAGTGGCCCCTGCAGATTTCCCTCCGAGCTTTTTCAGCTTGCGCCGAGCAGCCCCAGAGGGTTTCTTTTCGGGTGGATCCTTCCTTTCGGAACCTCCTCCCTTTTTATTTTGATTGTCCCCAGGTGGATCCCTCCTTTCGGAGCCTCCTCCTGTTTCGTCTTTTGTTTTAGTAGTATTCATAAACTGATCCCACGAGTATGAGAGATAAATGGTCACTATACCCAGTGCTCTCTGTAGGTATAGAAGGCTATATACAACGGGGTTCGCCTGGTGCCCCGAGGTTTGTCGCTAGTGACCGTGCTTCCCCACGGCCTTGCATCCCAATGGGCGCGCACAATACCCTGGGAGTTGGAAGGTTTTTATTGTGGTGCCTCATCCACTCGGTTCAGGCGTTTAAGCCCAGACCCCCGTGCCCCCTTTCACTACTATCCATAGTTTTGAGTTTCCCCAATGTCCCACGGAGTCGTTGTAGTGAAAGGCGGTTAACGGTGTGTGCCGTGAGCTGGTCCGCGGCGACGGCTTTCACAGTTCCATACGAGGGTTTAATCACGATGGGACCGCTTATGACCGCCACTAGCCAATCCCAGACTCCGGTTCAGAGCCCCGGGTAGGTCATGGCCGTCCTCCTATCCGCCACCTGGAGACGCGCCTGATGGGTAGCTCAACCCCGCAGGTAGAATAAATAATACTCAGGGTTTATTAGAGGAATATGCAGATATTCAGAATCAAATAGACGCGATATCGGACGATTTAGAGGGGCAGATAAACGAGCGTGAACTTTTTACAGATTTGTATTTTTGGAGTATAGCTAATGCAAAGCAATTTTTAAATGTGTATCTTGAGAAAAATGAAATTGTTAATCGTACTTCGGTAGTTGGTTCGGCAACAGATGCGCGGGGTGAGGTAGGGAATCAAGCCATTAGGCTACCTACTATAAATTTACCCAAGTTTGACGGAGTTTACGATGGATGGCTAGAATTTAGAGATTCTTTTGATTCGTTAATCAATAAAAATGAAAGCATTAGTGATATTCAAAAATTTCACTATCTTAGAGCGTCTCTTAGTGGGGGCGCATCGCAGGTTATTCGTTCATTGGAATTTTCCTCCGATAATTACAGTGTAGCTTGGAGCACCTTATGTGCGAGGTACAACAACGATAGGCTTCTCGTTCACAATCACGTGAAGGCGCTTTTTAATGTAGAAAGCATTCACAAAGAGTCTCCAAATTTAATTAGAAAATTAATAGATTCGGTTAATAAACATTTGCGTGCTTTAAAAATACTAAAGCAGCCTACAGAAGAATGGGATACGTTGATAATTTATTTAATAAGTACTAAATTAGATTCGGAAACAAATAGAGGGTGGGAAAGCTTTAAGGCAGGCAACCAGGTACCCACCTTGGACAATCTAAAAGAATTTTTAAAGGCACGTGCTGATCTTTTAGAAACTTTAGATGCGCAGTCTGAAAAAAAGAGTAACAAGTCTAAAAACAATTCTTTTTCCAAGAGTTTCTTAGCAACAAAGGTTGTTAAATGTAACTTGTGTAAAGGGGAACATACCCTACGTACATGTCCAGATTTTTTGAAGTTATCAGTACAAGACAGAAGCGAAGGACTTCAAAAAATGAGATTGTGTTTTAATTGCTTACGGTACGGCCATTCGGTAAACCAATGTACTTTGGGGGGTTGTTTAAAATGCGGAAAAAAGCATAACACTTTAATACATATTGAAACTGAGACACCTACAGAGGTGACCGCACACTCAGCAAATAGTCATGATTGGTTTGGACAAGTAATGTTGTCTACTGCGTTAATCTACGTATTAGATAGTAGCGGTGAGCCACATATAGTTAGAGTTTTACTAGACTCCGGATCACAAAGCAGTTTTATAACATTGGAGTTATGCCTAAAACTAAGATTAAAAAAGGAAAATTTTAAATTGACCGTGGGTGGCATTAATCAAGCCAAGTCGAGCGTCACACATAAATGTGTAACTACAATTAAATCGAGAATAAACGGGTATCATACAAGCATTACCTGTTTAATCGTATCGGAGATTACTGGTAATATTCCAAATTGCAAGGTAGATAAAAAATTATTGAGTATTCCTCCAAATATAGTTCTTGCCGATCCATATTATAATGAGCCAGGTAAGGTCGACATGCTGATAGGGGCGGACATTTTCTGGGATCTTCTAAGCGTTGGTCAAATAAAATCAAATAAAGGTGGGCCGGCTTTTCAGAAAACGCGTCTTGGTTGGGTTATATCGGGAAGAATAGGTAGTGAAAACTTTAGTGAGACTAATTGTAATTTAGCAATGACATTCGACTTAAGAAAATTTTGGGAGATTGAGGAATGCTCAGATACTAGCATATACTCAATGGAGGAACAAAACTGCGAAGAACATTTTGTAAAAAATACGAAAAGAAATGCGGAAGGTAGGTTTGTAGTATCAATCCCTTTCAAAGAGGATCCCTCTCGGCTGGGGGCCTCTAAACACATCGCGATGAAAATGTTTTATGCCATAGAAAATAAATTTAGCAAAAATAATACATTTAAACAGAGATATGGGCGAATATGAGAGCATGGGTCATATGACTGAGATCCAAAACGATTTAAATTCACAAGTAAGTTATTATTTTCTACACCACGGTGTGCTAAAAGAAAATAGTCTTACGACTACATTAAGAGTAGTGTTTAACGGATCTGCTAAAACTAGCAGTGGCTTATCGTTGAATGATTTACAAATGACAGGTCCTCGTGTGCAACAAGAGCTTTTGAGTATTTTGATTCGATTTAGGAAACATAATTTCGTAGTCGCGGCGGATATCGAAAAAATGTACAGGATGGTTCTTATCAATTCTGATCAACGCCCACTACAGAGGATTTTATGGCGGTCCAGCCCCCTAGAATCATTACGAACTTATGAACTAAACACAGTAACATACGGTACTACTGCCGGCTCGTATTTAGCTATTAGGTCATTGTTTCAAGTGGGAGTCGAGTGTACAATACCGGAGATTGCAAAAATCATAAAAAAATATTTTTACGTGGATGACCTGCTCACCGGGGCAGATACCCAAGAAAATGCTAGTCGAATAGCAAAGCTAGTTGCGGTCGAATTATCTAAGGGATGTTTTAATTTGAGAAAGTGGTTATCTTGTGATCGGGCATGCGAATTCGAGTAGTGTTATAAAATTTGGTAACAATGAGAATAACAAAACGTTGGGGTTGCTGTGGAATAGTAAAACAGACAAGCTTTACTATTCTATAAACAAAAATGTATCGAAAAGAACAATATTGTCCTGTGTCGCACAGATTTTTGATCCCTTGGGATTAGTTAGTCCTTGTACTATCATTGCCAAAGTTATAATTCAACGCTTGTGGTTTGAGAAATTATCATGGGACGAATCTTTGCCTTCATCTCTTCATTCAGAGTGGCAGTTTTACCATAACGAATTAGATAATTTAAATAACATTCGGATTGACAGGCACATTGTCTGCAAAGGTTTTGTAGACGTTCAGGTTCACGGTTTTTCCGACGCTTCTAAGCAAGCATACGCAGCGTGCGTATACTTACGGTCCGAAAATAGTCAAGGAGCCAAAGTTAAACTAATTTGCGCTAAAACTAAGGTCGCACCGTTAAAAACATTATCTATACCGAGATTAGAGCTTTGTGGAGCGTTGCTTTTAGCTAGCTTGGTCGAAAAGGTTAAAATATCATTAGACATGAATATTAATAGTTTCACTTATTGGTGTGATTCGACAGTAGTGTTAGGTTGGCTAAAACATTCGCCAAACCTTCTGGAAACATTTGTAGGAAATCGTATTTCAAAAATACAAACCAGTTCTGATGTTAAACGGTGGAGACATGTGCCTACAAAGGACAACCCGGCAGACTATGCCACTAGAGGCGTAAGTCCTAAAGAAATAGGTTATTTGAGTATTTGGTGGGATGGGCCTGATTGGTTGAAACAAAGCGAAACGCGTTGGCCTAAGTTAGATTCGGATAATGTAAACTTACCCGAACTTAAAAATTCAAAAAATTTAATCTCTTTTGTTTCTGTTTCGTCAGATTCATTCTTTGAGAATTATTCTGATTTTTCAAAATTACAGCGTATTGTTGCTTACATTTTGAGGTTTAAAGGTAACTGTCTAAAGACCGAGAAAACGGTTGGGCCTTTGAATGCAAACGAAATTAAGAATTCAGTAATGTGTTTAGTAAGATTAGCTCAAAAGGAATCATTTTATCCCGAAATAAGGTGCTTGTCTGAGAACAAGGAGATTCCTGATAACAGCAGAGTTAAATCATTATCCCCGTTCATAGATAATGACAATATATTGCGCGTAGGTGGTCGTTTAAAAAATTCTAGATTTAATTACGAGAAAAAGCATCCGATTTTATTATCAAATAAACACAAGTTTACCAAATTGCTTTTTGAGAAAATTCATCTACAATTGCTGCATGGAGGCCCCCAAATTATGTTGTATACGATTAGAGAAAACTATTGGCCCATTTTAGGTAGAAGTTTAGCTCGCCAAGTTGCGCATAAATGCATAAGGTGCTACAAGGCGAACCCGCGTGTGATAAAACCCATTATGGGAGAGCTGCCTGAGATGCGTCTCTATGCTGAATTTCCGTTTCATACTACGGGAGTTGATTACGCTGGTCCTTTTTCGGTAAAGGACCGTCATGGTCGCGGTTGCAAAATTACAAAGGCATATGTTTGCCTATTTATTTGTTTTGCAAGCAAAGCCATCCATCTTGAATTAGTGTCAGACTTGTCGACGGAGGGATTTTTAGCTTCTCTAAAGCGTATTATATCTCGTCGAGGTAAACCCGTTAACATCTACAGTGATAACGGTAAAAATTTTGTTGGCGCTAATAATGCGTTGGTTGAATTAGGTGAGTTTCTTAATAATAACTCCTTTCAATTAACTCAAGAAATTAATAACGAGGGTATAAACTGGAAGTTTATACCAGCTCACTCCCCTCACTTCGGAGGGTTGTGGGAGGCGGGTATTAAGTCGTCTAAGTTTCATATTAAAAGAGTAGCTGCTAATGCAATTTTGACATTTGAACAAATGTACACCTTAATCGTGCAAATTGAGAGTATCTTAAACTCCCGTCCTTTGTCCCCCATGTCATCCGATCCCTCAGATTTTATTCTCCTTTCTCCCTCTTATTTTTTGTTGGGAAGAAGCAGTAGCGCAATAGAATCGCCAGATTTGCAAAATATATCTGAGAATCCAAATTTCAAAGTATAGAGCAGCTTAAGCAGCATTTTTGGGTCCGCTGGGCCAAGGAGTATGTATCCGAATTACAGATTCGCACCAAGTGGAAGTCTAATCAAGGCGAACTGAAGATAGATTCCCTTGTTCTTATAAAAGAAGATAACTTACCTCCAATGCGCTGGCTTCTAGGACGTATTGTATCCCTATTTCCAGGAAAGGATGGGGTATCCAGAGTCGCTGGCATCAAAACCCAGCGTGGTATTATAAAAAGGGCATTTTCCAAAATCTGTCCTCTTCCGTTATAGAAGAAAAAACCATTTCATTTCCACAACCTCCAGCTCATTCGAGTGTTGAAATATATTTCAAGGCTGGGGGCATGTTAAGTTTATTTTAAAGTGCTTTATTGGTTTGTGGTGGCGCGATGCATTTTGTGTTGTTGCGGTGGGGGTTATATTGAAATTATTAACTATTGTTAGTGAGTATGGCACAAGTGGCCAACAGAGACTGTCCGTTTAATTTACGCACCTTTTATATTCACCTTTTGAAAAATTGTTACAGTCCATTACTTTACCTATTTGAGTTTAATTATATGGGAATTAAATTACCTATGAGTTTTATTTCCAATTTACAAAGAAGAGTATTAAAATCGGTTATCAAGTTGAGATTAATAAACCGAAAAACAACAGGTAATCACGGGGCAATATCAACGGTAGTAAGTAAATCTGTTCCAGTTCACAAGTGGAACCTTAAATTTTCGGGTAAACCTAGAGACGGTTTAAGTTTTAATGCTTTTCTTAAACGAGTGGAAGATTTCTGTATTTCTCGAAACGTTGATAAAGACCAGTTGTTTGAGTCAGCCATTGATTTGTTTGAGGGGGAAGCTTTGTTATGGTTTCGAATGGTTAGAAGGCAGGTTAATGATTGGGATAATTCGATTAATTTAATGAGACAGGAATTTATGCCATTTCATACAGCTTATAAGCTATAAAATTAGATTTTAAAACGCACAGGGTTCCGACGAATCAGTAGGTATTTATTTAGCTGCTATGACTACTCTATTTGAACGAATGCCAGTACCAGTATCTGTTGAACTGCGTCTTAAAGTTTTGAGAGCAAACATTTTACCATTTTATCAAGAACGGTTAGTATTGTTAGACATCCAAACTCCCCACGAACTTATTGAGTACTGTCGTAGAGAAGAAGCTGCCAAAGTAAAAATTGGTGAATATAAACCTCCCATTAGAGGTCAACTGACTTTAGAACCACACTTAGATTATTCTCACTCCCATGTTAAATTAGACCAAGTAAAAATTAGAGAAACTACTTTTGCTGAATTCAAACCACAACTTTGTTTCCATTGTAATAAGCCTGGACAAATAGCGCGAAATTGCCGAGTTAGAACTCAGTTAAAATGTTTTGGTTAAGGTAAATTAAATTATACCAAAAATACCTGCCCATCTTGTAATAATATGTCGGGAAACGGGGTTCGGAGACAGACTTAGACCGGAAGCTGCTCCTAGATTTTAAATCGGCCAACCGTAACCAACATTTAATTGACAATTTTAAAGATAAAGCTGTATTGGACTACATTTTGGCACAAGTACGAGAGAGAGAATGACCTTATGTAAAAGTCGATATTTTAGGACAAGAATTTTTCGGGTTGCTTGATTCGCGAGAGAATAGAACGTTTATTAATCAGTACGCTTGGGACTTATTAAGAAATTAAGGTTTGAAATTAGATATCAGTAGGGTTGCTATTTGCACAGTAGCTAATAATGAGAATGGCGATTGTTTAGGTGTGGTTACTGTCCTAGTAGAGCGGCCGTAGCTCAGTGGTAAGAGCGCGGGCTACCAATGCAGCGGATCCGAGTTCGATCCCCGACCCGGTCGTTCTTCCTCGCAAGGCAACGGGAAACCAGCGAGGTGGATTTTTCCCTAGGAAAACCTCTCTAAAGAAGAAGTGCATGCACTTCCTGTGGTTCGGAGCCCACGTTAAACTGTAGGTCCCCTATGTCTGTCTGTGCAAATTAACTATCGCCGCGCACCAAACACAGACATAGGAGAGAGGTAGCCAACGCCCTGAATAGGGTATGGCACTATAAGAAGAAGACTGTCCTAGTCAGATTGAAAAATATAGTAAGGTTAATAGATCTATATGTAGTGCCAATGATAAAACAAAATTTAATTTTGGGAATTGATTTCTGGGCTAGAATAGGAATACTTCCAGACAGGGAGAGTGGTATTTTTCACCTGGAAGCTTGGAAAACGTGACCATACATAACACCCAGTCCTAATCAGATTTAACTATGAAACAAAAACAACTTTTACAAAACGTAGTCGACAATTACTATGAAAAGTTTAATAAACATTAAATAGGATGCACTAATTTAGTCAAACACAAAATTGTTACAAATGGTACTTCAATAAAACAGCGTTATTATCCGGTGTCACCTTATAAACAAAAATTAATAGATCAAGAATTAGATAAACTAATTAAGGCTGGTGTTGTTGAAAAGTCTTCTAGTGGTTGGTCTTCTCCTGTATTATTAGTACCCAAGAAAGACGGTTCTCAACGTTTTTGTGTAGATTTCCGAAAGATAAATCGTGTCGGAAAAAGATGCATATATTTCCGCTATACTTACAAAATTAGCATCTACGCGTTGTATGAGTAGTTTAGACATAGAAAGTGCTTCTTGGCAGGTGGCCTTATATGATGTTAGTAAGCAGTATACCGCGTTTACGGTACCAGGAAGGGGTTTATATTAATTCACTAGGTTGCCATATGGTTTATCAAGTGCGGTTAGTGGACGTAATTTTTGGTCCTGAATTAGAACCTTACGTCTTCTGTTATCTGGACATCATAGTTGTCGCCCAGATTTTGTAAAACATATACAAATATTACCAGAAGATCGTTTAGCTAGAGCGGGACTTAGTTTGAATCGGGACAAAAGTCATTTCTGTCGCCGCGAGCTAAAATACTTAGGGTACGTAGTAAATCGTAAGGGTATCCATGTGAACCCTAAAAAAGTAGAATGTGTCCTAAACATGCCTCCACCTAAAAATGTAACCGAAGTGCGTCGACTTTTAGGAATGGTATCTTACGAAATTACAAATAGAGGTTTAAGATAGTGCTGTCAAATCCGTTCCTCTTTAAAATACGGATTTCGGATTTAAAATTATCCGGTATCCGAATAATCCGTAATCCGTCAGATTTTTACTATCCAAATAAAATCCGTCATGAGAATCCGCTATTCCAATTTATTCGAAAAATCCGCTATCCGGATTTATCTGAAAAATCTGCTATCCGGATTTGTCTGAAAAATCCGCTATCCTGATTTATCCGAAGAATCCGATATTCTGATTTTTGTAAGTGAAAATCCGTTTTCTGAATTTATCTGAAAAATCCGGTATCTAGTTTCATTCATTCGAAAAATCCGTTCTGCGAATTTGCGGATATTTATTAAATTAAATGTTCAAGAAAATCTCCCTCTAGCAACGCAGGCTATTGCCACCACCCTCTCCAATAAAACGTAACTCTAAATATTAAAATTTAAATGACCAATAGACAGGTAAGCAAGCTGAGTTAGAGAAAATGCGTTCTAAAAATTTTAAACGTTTAATGGAGTTTCTTAAGTAACTTTTTGAAAAAATTGCGGTCTATCTGTATTAAATAAACCTGTCTCACTCATTCCGCAAAAAGGTATTTTTAAGCTGGGATATTAGTCATTCATTTGTACATTTCTGTCGATCGCCCCTGGTCAAATGCAATGGTATCTCCTTATTGTATTCTAGCGTCGGCCTTGTAATTGTAAATTTTTTTGCGACAGTAATTTTTCATACATTTATAAAGAAACGAATGTAGAATATGTCGAGCGAAAATGTCATTTTTTCAATTTAATCTTCTAATTTTTAGATAATAGATAACTTTCATTGTAGTTTGAACTTGGTTTTAAAATTTACAGCGTACATCTGCACAGCCGAGCCTTGAAAGAGGAATTTTAGTATTTTTATTGTAATGCCAAAACATTAACTTGCGAGAATTTTATTTATTAAAATTATTAACAGAACTCCGAATACAATAATATTTAATTATAATATACGTAAACAAAGCACTCGAATAGATATTTTTTGATACAAGTATCTAAAATGAGTATTTTAGGCACCTGGGTTGTCTAACTCTGCTAACGCCAAGTGCCTAAAACACAAATTCTGCACGTGCGTCATAGAATATTTTTTTGACGACCGCTGAAAACTTATAAGAAGAAGTAATTAATACTTTTGTTTTAATTTTGAATCAATTATCGGATAAATGTCAAATCTGAAATCTGTTACTTAGTTATGGTTATACTTTTCGCGATTTTCAATAAAAAATTAAATAATATCGCATGCAATAACGCCGAAAACAAAAACATTGGTTGCAAATAATTTTGAATGGTAAAATTATTTTTTTTTGCAATTGGCCTTTATTACTGCTTTCATTGGACACACATAAATAATGCTTTGTCATAGCATTAAAAAATAGAGTCCAAAAAATTTCTCACCCGTCCCTGTTAAACAAGAATTGGAACAGGTTATGCACTATCCTGAGGGAGAACTCATACCCAGCCCCCTTTGTAAGAAAACTAGTTTTTCAGTCATTCCGTGAGAACGCAACCCATCAATCACAGACCCAACAATGAGGTCGTGTACAAATCGGTCCCCTATATAGATCAACTCACCCCCAAAATAATCAATGTATTAAAAAAACGAAAAAAAGCATTACTGCCAAAAGCAATTTAGTTAAATTAAAAACCTTGTTTTCTAATGTTAAGAACAAAATTCCTACGTTACAAAAAACGAATGTAATTTTCAAGCTCAGTTGCTCCCAGTGGTGCCCCGAATGCTACATCGGACAAACATTCCAACAGCTAAAACAGAGGATTGCTCAGCATAAAAGAGATTCAAAAGTAAAACCTAAAGCGAGCGCTCTGTCTTTACATGTTAATCACAAAGATCACCGTATGGATTACAGTAATCCGACCATTC
>CATVIB010000267.1:2500-5000 GCA_958336395.1 Ctenicera cuprea
GTTTAGTTGCGAGACAAATAAGAAACCGCCCGCTCGAAACGAAGCATTTCGAGCTCCTCCCGAGTAATCGCCCTGTCGCCTGGGCTGAGAACTCAAACGATACGGCCGCAGAAGACGGTTCCGAGTTCGTACGCGCGGCTGTGACTTCGTTAGCGTACGGGCAAGGTTCGGCCGGGTCGCTGTGTACTGTGTGTCCGCAGCGACCGAAGGTCTTCATAAGATCTTCGAGAAAGATCAGACGGATCAGTTTTTTGTCCCCAGAAAGGCGGTATGGAAAGAAACACGACCATAAAAACGCAAAGCTTGCCGCAGCGGCCTCTCCGGGCCATTTGCGCGGCATGTGGAATGTTCGGCGCAGATTGTGTTAGAGCAAAAGGAAGAGGACGAGGAAAAGTTCTCCGCTTGATGACATTGCCGAAGTCCAAAAATGCGGCTGACGCCGCGGCGCCAAGAAGTGTCAGTAGGCGCCCCTGCGATCCAGCAGCGAACCACGCGGCGGGTACCTGTTTAATATAGACGCGATCGCTACCTCGTTCTCCGTCTCCTCATAGTCGAGAAGACGCGTGAGCGGTGAGCTAGCTGCTGCGCTATAGGTAGTCAAAGATTTACGCCCGTCGCCGCTGCTGTGCGCTTGTCGCCGAACTCTTTTTGGTCGCCGCCGCGCTGCCTACACCGGTTTCACCGGTTATGGCTAGCGAGCGTATCGCCCTGGTTAGTAGGCAGAGAGCGGAGTGCGGTCGTTTCTCGACCTAATTGCTCCCCCTCGCAGAAATAGCCACGCCGGCAAAATTCATATATTCGTCTGAAAGACGTTTATTTTGAACGCACATACCAAAGAAAAACACCTTTGGCACGCTCGCGATCGCGCGGACGCGCTCTAGCTCGAACTTGTACACGGGCAGCGCTCCGTCGACGCTGCGTCGCCGTTCTTCGCGTCCGATTGTTCGTACGTCCGACTTGGTCCGTTTGTGGCTGTCGGAGAAACGTCGTCGGCGCAAGACAAACCAAAAGATTACCCTGAACGGTGGATCACTTGGCTCGTGGGTCGATGAAGAACGCAGCTAATTGCGCGTCAACTTGTGAACTGCAGGACACATGAACATCGACGTTTCGAACGCACATTGCGGTCCTCGGATACTGTTCCCGGACCACGTCTGGCTGAGGGTCGTATCAATTATCAAACGACTGCTCGTTCCACGGAGTTCCCCTGTTCCTTCGGCTATCTGCGTCGCCGTTAGCACACGCAAGTGTGCGAGCGCGCTGTTCGCGGCGGAGTGCAGACCAGGACCCGTGGTTGCGGAGCGAATTTGGGAGTTCGCCGGCGTCGTTCGCGGCCGCTTCGAGCGGCGGGACGAAGCTCGCGTCTCCTTGAAATACGCGCGCGCTGATTTAAAGGCGCGTGCGAGCGATAGCGTAAGGCGCGTTCTCGGACGGGGTTTGTCCGTGCGGCGGCCGTCGTGTCCTAGACATGTTCTCTGTAGAGGGACGTCTGGTCCGCGTCTGCACGTGCCGAACTCCAAAATTTCGAACGTGCGCCTGTTTGCATTGCGCTTACGCACAATTTTGAACGCACATACACGACCTCAGAGCAGGCGAGACTACCCGCTGAATTTAAGCATATTACTAAGCGGAGGAAAAGAAACTAACTAGGATTCCCCCAGTAGCGGCGAGCGAACAGGGAAAAGCCCAGCGCTGAATCCCGCGGTCGTAACCGGCCGCAGGGAAATGTAGCGTTTGGGAGGGTCCATCATCCCGAGGTCGCGCGGCGCGTCCAAGTCCTTCTTGAACGGGGCCACTTACCCATAGAGGGTGCCAGGCCCGTAGCGACCGCCGCAGGCAGCGGGAGGACCTCTCCTCAGAGTCGGGTTGCTTGAGAGTGCAGCCCTAAGTGGGTGGTAAACTCCATCTAAGGCTAAATACAACCACGAGACCGATAGCGAACAAGTACCGTGAGGGAAAGTTGAAAAGAACTTTGAAGAGAGAGTTCAAGAGTACGTGAAACCGTTCAGGGGTAAACCTGAGAAACCCGAAAGGTCGAAGACGGAGATTCAACCGCGTTACCGTTCGATCGGAGTGCGTTCGGGAGGCGTCGACGGGCGTTTAACCGCGTCCGTCGCGTTCCGACCGACGACTTCGGTCACGGACGCGTGCACTTCTCCGTTAGTAGGACGTCGCGACTCGTTGGGCGCCGGTCTACGGCCCGCTCGGGAGCCCGTGCGGCGTGCGGTCCTTCGGGGCCGTATCGTCCGTACGGACCGACGCGGTGTCCTGGCCGGCCCGCTCGACGGTATGCCAGAGACGTGGGGCCGCCTCCAGTAGGCGTCCGGCCCGTCGCAAGCGCGGCGAAGTTTCGCAAGTTCGGGCCTCGTACCGACTTCGGGACCGTCCGGCTGCTAGCGGCGGCGCTCTCGGACAGACCCAGATCACGTCCGTCGGCGACGCTATAGCTTTGGGTACTTTCAGGACCCGTCTTGAAACACGGACCAAGGAGTCTAGCATG
>CATVIB010000267.1:10000-20000 GCA_958336395.1 Ctenicera cuprea
TGACCTGCACGGGCTGGGTAACCGCGTCTCACCCGCACCTAACCTAACCGTGCGCGTAAGACGCGGTTGCGGGCGTGTGTGACCTGCACGGGCTGGGTAACCGCGTCTCACCCGCACCTAACCTAACCGTGCGCGTAAGACGCGGTTGCGGGCGTGTGTGACCTGCACGGGCTGGGTAACCGCGTCTCACCCGCACCTAACCTAACCGTGCGCGTAAGACGCGGTTGCGGGCGTGTGTAACCTGCACCGGCCGGCAAACCGCGTCTCACCCGCACCGAATGGTGTCCGAGACCACGGCGGGGCGGCCGGACGGCAAATCTAACCCAACCGCCGGCCGACCGCCCTAACCTAACCTAACCTAACCGCCGGCTGCCAGATCTAACCTAACCTAACCTAACCGTGCGCGTAAGACACGGTTGCCGGCGTGTGTGACCTGCACGGGCTGGGTAACCGCGTCTCACCCGCACCTAACCTAACCGTGCGCGTAAGACGCGGTTGCGGGCGTGTGTGACCTGCACGGGCTGGGTAACCGCGTCTCACCCGCACCTAACCTAACCGTGCGCGTAAGACGCGGTTGCGGGCGTGTGTAACCTGCACCGGCCGGCAAACCGCGTCTCACCCGCACCGAATGGTGTCCGAAACCACGGCGGGGCGGCCGGACGGCAAATCTAACCCAACCGCCGGCCGACCGCCCTAACCTAACCTAACCTAACCGCCGGCTGCCAGATCTAACCTAACCTAACCTAACCGTGCGCGTAAGACACGGTTGCCGGCGTGTGTGACCTGCACGGGCTGGGTAACCGCGTCTCACCCGCACCTAACCTAACCGTGCGCGTAAGACGCGGTTGCGGGCGTGTGTGACCTGCACGGGCTGGGTAACCGCGTCTCACCCGCACCTAACCTAACCGTGCGCGTAAGACGCGGTTGCGGGCGTGTGTAACCTGCACCGGCCGGCAAACCGCGTCTCACCCGCACCGAATGGTGTCCGAGACCACGGCGGGGCGTGTGTCACCCGCACCGGTGATGCCGAAAGTCAAATAGTAGGTACGGGTAAGACACGCCGTACTTGTAATATTTTCAATAACCGAATCGGTACGCGTCAGACACAACAGGTCGGCTTGTTCAATCGCAGAGAAAATTGATGCAGACCTTGCGTAGTCAACCGGCGTGCTTCAATCGCGTCCTGATGCAGAGTACGAGTAAAATTACTGTGGCATCAGGATTAAGTAGGACCGGCACGTATATATCGAAATTGTTACAATTCAGAATGCGGACGCGTGTCATCTGCACAGGCCGGCTAACCGCGTCTCAACCGCGCCAAACAACTCTGTCAGCGGTGACGGGCGTGTGTTACCCGGACCAAAAGTCAAATAGTAGGTACGGGTAAGACTTCCAATATTTTCAATAACCGAATCGGTACGCGTCAGACACGACGGATCGGTTTGCATCAATCGCCGAAAAAATTGATGCACGCCGTCAGCCGCTGGGCCGGCGTGCGTCAATCGGCCTCTGAATCAGAGTACGAGTATAATTACTGCGGCAGCTGGAAAAAGACTGACCGGCGCGCATCAATCGAAATTGTTTCAATTTTGACGTGTGTCGCCCGCATCCAACTGTATTCGAAATTCGTAAGACACGTTAAATCTCAATCGGTGCGGGTAAGACACGTTAATCTTACACCAAAGTTAATTCGGTCGGCGTGCATCAATCGCGCTCAGAATTGGGACACTAAGTGCCGACGGCGCGCATCAATCGTCTCGGCAAGCGTCAATTGTAAATTAAAAGGTTATGGATTAGGCCGGCGTGCATCAATCGCGGCTGCTATAATTTATTGACGGTGCGGGTAAGACACGTTGGATTCGAGTCGGTGCGAGTAAGACACGTTAAATATCGACAGACGTGTCTCACTCGCACCGACTAGATTTTTAAAATTTTTGCAAGTCCAACGTGTCTTACCCGCACCGATTAAGATTTAACGTGTCTTACTCGCACCGACTCGAATCCAACGTGTCTTACCTGCACCGTTAATATATTTTAGCAGCCGCGATTGATGCACGCCGGCCTAACCCATAAACTTTTAGTTTACAATTGACGCTCGCCGAAGCGATTGATGCGCGCCGTCGTCATTTAGTATCGCAATTCTGAGCGCGATTGATGCACGCCTACCGATTTAACTTTGGCAACACCAACGTGTCTTACCCGCACCGACTGGGTCGGTGCGTGTCAGACACGTTAACCTTGCCAAAGAGAATTCGGTCGGCGTTCATCAATCGCGCTCAGAATTGGTTAACTAAATGACGACGGCGCGCATCAATCGTCACGGCGAGCGTCAATTGTAAATTAAAAGGTTATGGATTAGGCCGGCGTGCATCAATCGCGGCTGCTAAAATATATTGACGGTGCGGGTAAGACACGTTGGATTCGAGTCGGTGCGAGTAAGACACGTTAAATTTCAGTCGGTGCGGGTAAGACACGTTGGAAATTGAAATTTTTGCAAGTCCAACGTGTCTTACCCGCACCGACTGGGTCGGTGCGTGTCAGACACGTTAATCTTGCCAAAGAGAATTCGGTCGGCGTGCATCAATCGCGCTCAGAATTGGTTAACTAAATGACGGCGGCGCGCATCAATCTTCACGGCGAGCGTCAATTGTAAATTAAAAGGTTATGGATTAGGCCGGCGTGCATCAATCGCGGCTGCTAAAATATATTGACGGTGCGGGTAAGACACGTTGGATTCGAGTCGGTGCGAGTAAGACACGTTAAATTTCAGTCGGTGCGGGTAAGACACGTTGGACTTGCAAAAATTTCAAAAATCTAGTCGGTGCGAGTGAGACACGTCAGTCGAGTCGGTGCGTGTCAGACACGTTGGAATCGAAAAAATTTTAAAAATCTATTCGGTGCGGGTAAGACACGCAGGCACTCTGAAAATTTTTGGCCGTGCGGGTGAGACGCGTTCCAGCAGCCGAACCGAAAGTTGCGGGGCGGCCGGGTCTGGCGAGACCCGGAGTCGGCCGGCCGCTCGGCATGTTGTAGCGCTAGGCCGGCGCGCAACAATCGCGACAGTTTCGCATATATAAGGGGTGACCTGCTCTCACGAGCGGCGAACCCCGAAAGTTGCGAACGGGACATGGCAGACGTTTTAGCGTTACGTATCGTGCATTTCTATGATATTTCATCGCAGCACGCTGCCGGCCGCAGGAATTAAATTTTTTTTTTGAATTCTCGGCGACCGTCTCTCCACGAACACACGCAATAAACTGGAAGAGAAAAGGCTACTACGCGTGCCTCTAGGGCAGATTACGCCATTTTTCTCAAAAATCTCCTAGTATTTTATATACGTTTGTGTGTTTACTACGATGTGGTAGAGACGGGCGAACGTCGCAGAATACAGAGGAATTGGGGCACCTCTCGCTGCCGGCGCAGGAATTAAATTTTTTTTTGAATTCTCGGCGACCGTCTCTCCACGAACACACGCAATAAACTGGAGGAGAAAAGGCTACTACGCGTGCCTCTAGGGCAGATTACGCCATTTTTCTCAAAAATCTCCTAGTATTTTATATACGTTTGTGTGTTTACTACGATGTGGTAGAGACGGGCGAACGTCGCAGAATACAGAGGAATTGGGGCACCTCTCGCTGCCGGCGCAGGAATTAAATTTTTTTTTGAATTCTCGGCGACCGTCTCTCCACGAACACACACGCAATAAACTGGAGGAGAAAAGGCTACTACGCGTGCCTCTAGGGCAGATTACGCCATTTTTCTCAAAAATCTCTTAGTATTTTATATACGTTTGTGTGTTGTTTACTACGAGGTGGGAGAGACGGGCGAACGTCGCAGAATAGAGAGGAATTGGGGCACCTCTCGCCTGCTTTTGCAAGACGAAGTCTTGAAAAATATGAAATTCGTAGATACATTTTGCGGGCCTTTGCCGACATTGTCCATCGTTCTCCGTTCGCATCCGCCAAAACTACAGATTTTTCTGCGGTAGCGGGACCTCTCGTCTGAGTGCAACGATCCGTCTGTTTGTCGAACCGCGTTTATCGTCCGGCTCACACGAACAAACACCGTGCGAAATGGCGATATTCACCAGTAACACATCGGCGGTCTCGGGGAGGTCTCATCCACACATTTTTATTCTTCGCCCGACGTCGAATTTAATGTGGTGGAACACGTTGTTGCAAGAGCGCCGCACCGTTTTGCTACCTGCTATGCTGCGAGTTCGCGGGCGTCAAGCGTTGCGTCTTAAAATCGTAACAGCGGCCCGTCAAGCGAACGCCCAGTTTTCTTCGTGGAAGCGCTCTCCGGAGCGACCAAACGAAAACTTAGCACATGCTACGGCTCGCCTCGTTCCGAGCGAGAATACTCTGAAAACAGTCTCGTACTTCAGCCCGCAGTCGCTTTTCAAACTAGCGAAGGGTGTCAGAGTGCGTCGATGTAAAATTCGAGTTCGCAGAGTTTAAAAACTCTCTGTTTTATGCGTTGTACACCCACAGTGCACGCAAATTTTTCGAACGCAGAATATAAGCGAAGTAATAAGCGAGAGCGCCGAGTGCAAGCGTCCAGCATGTTTCACTCGGCACCATAAACTCTCACAATTTACCTAGCAGCAATCTTTTGAGCGGCGCGCTCGTACCACGTCTTTTTATGTAATAAGGCCGGACGCGCGCCGCCCCGAAAGAACAGCCGCAGTCGCACGGCGTCGCCGTCGCTCGCGCGAGAGATGCACATCGGGTAAGTAGACCCTCCCGCCGCTCCGCTTTGAAAAGCGCGCGCTAGCGTAAAGAGGACCCACACGCGAGTCGTCTCTCGTCGACGCGATCGAAAACGGCGCCTGTCGACTTTAGCAGCTCCCTGGTTGATCCTGCCAGTAGTCATATGCTTGTCTCAAAGATTAAGCCATGCATGTCTCAGTACAAGCCTAATTAAGGTGAAACCGCGAAAGGCTCATTAAATCAGTTATGGTTCCTTAGATCGTACCCACATTTACTTGGATAACTGTGGTAATTCTAGAGCTAATACATGCAAACAGAGCTCCGACCGGAGACGGAAGGAGCGCTTTTATTAGATCAAAACCAATCGGCGGCGGGCGCAAGCTCGTCGTCGTTCACTCTGGTGAATCTGAATAACTTTCTGCTGATCGCACGGTCTAGCACCGGCGACGCATCTTTCAAATGTCTGCCTTATCAACTGTCGATGGTAGGTTCTGTGCCTACCATGGTCGTAACGGGTAACGGGGAATCAGGGTTCGATTCCGGAGAGGGAGCCTGAGAAACGGCTACCACATCCAAGGAAGGCAGCAGGCGCGCAAATTACCCACTCCCGGCACGGGGAGGTAGTGACGAAAAATAACGATACGGGACTCATCCGAGGCCCCGTAATCGGAATGAGTACACTCTAAACCCTTTAACGAGGATCAATTGGAGGGCAAGTCTGGTGCCAGCAGCCGCGGTAATTCCAGCTCCAATAGCGTATATTAAAGTTGTTGCGGTTAAAAAGCTCGTAGTCGAATCTGTGTCCCGCGCCGCCGGTTCATCGCTCGCGGTGTTTAACTGGCGTGTCCGCGGGACGTCCTGCCGGTGGGCTTAGCTCGCGAGGGCGGCCCAACTTTCAATCCCGCCGCGGTGCTCTTCACTGAGTGTCGAGGCGGGCCGGCACGTTTACTTTGAACAAATTAGAGTGCTTAAAGCAGGCTAAAACTTCGCCTGAATACTGTGTGCATGGAATAATGGAATAGGACCTCGGTTCTATTTTGTTGGTTTTCGGAACCCCGAGGTAATGATTAATAGGAACGGATGGGGGCATTCGTATTGCGACGTTAGAGGTGAAATTCTTGGATCGTCGCAAGACGGACAGAAGCGAAAGCATTTGCCAAAAACGCTTTCATTGATCAAGAACGAAAGTTAGAGGTTCGAAGGCGATCAGATACCGCCCTAGTTCTAACCATAAACGATGCCAGCTAGCGATCCGCCGACGTTCCTCCGATGACTCGGCGGGCAGCTTCCGGGAAACCAAAGCTTTTGGGTTCCGGGGGAAGTATGGTTGCAAAGCTGAAACTTAAAGGAATTGACGGAAGGGCACCACCAGGAGTGGAGCCTGCGGCTTAATTTGACTCAACACGGGAAACCTCACCAGGCCCGGACACCGGAAGGATTGACAGATTGAGAGCTCTTTCTTGATTCGGTGGGTGGTGGTGCATGGCCGTTCTTAGTTGGTGGAGCGATTTGTCTGGTTAATTCCGATAACGAACGAGACTCTAGCCTGCTAACTAGGCGTATTTCCGACATCTCGAAGGCCCGCCGGCCCGGCGTTTGCGCGTCGCGGTCGCGCGCGGTTTTTACTGTCGGCGTACAAACAATTCTTCTTAGAGGGACAGGCGGCTTCTAGCCGCACGAGATTGAGCAATAACAGGTCTGTGATGCCCTTAGATGTTCTGGGCCGCACGCGCGCTACACTGAAGGAATCAGCGTGTCCTCCCTGGCCGAGAGGCCCGGGTAACCCGCTGAACCTCCTTCGTGCTAGGGATTGGGGCTTGCAATTGTTCCCCATGAACGAGGAATTCCCAGTAAGCGCGAGTCATAAGCTCGCGTTGATTACGTCCCTGCCCTTTGTACACACCGCCCGTCGCTACTACCGATTGAATGATTTAGTGAGGTCTTCGGACCGGTACGCGGTGGCGTTTCGACGTCGCCGATGCTGCTGGGAAGATGACCAAACTTGATCATTTAGAGGAAGTAAAAGTCGTAACAAGGTTTCCGTAGGTGAACCTGCGGAAGGATCATTAACGTATAATATATTTACTATAAATATATACATACACAAAAATATATGTACTGCTCATATTAGATCTATCTGCCGGCAGCGTCGTCGTTCAGACGACGTTGCGCCCGGTAGTGAAGGCCGGTCATTAGAAGGACCGCGTCGCGGACGACGCATCGAGCCCTGGACGAGAACGGCCGTCGGAGCGAGCCCATCTGGCGTCGCCAGGTCGGGAGTGCCCAGGGACGACTGCTAGTCCGCAACAAATAAGCGCGCTCCCGGAGAGGAGCGGTCGCAAGAGAAGCGTTTTCCGGTAGCAATTTGGGCACCGAGAAAAAATGTGTGGCCAACGTGCACGCGCATATGAAAGCTACTCTCCGAAAAACGGAGAGAGTCATAAAATGCGGCATCAGCTAACTTCTCCGAGAGGGAGAAGAGCGATGATCGTATAAAGGTCGTGTCGGCGGCACCGTCCGACGGGTGGTGAGGCTCTTACCAAGGAAGGGCCCGACTCCCCGTTCGATAAACGATGCCGTCGGAAAGTTTTGTGCATGAAACTTCTTGAGGATAGGTAAATAAATACCCTACAAATATTGATGACGTTTAGTTGCGAGACAAATAAGAAACCGCCCGCTCGAAACGAAGCATTTCGAGCTCCTCCCGAGTAATCGCCCTGTCGCCTGGGCTGAGAACTCAAACGATACGGCCGCAGAAGACGGTTCCGAGTTCGTACGCGCGGCTGTGACTTCGTTAGCGTACGGGCAAGGTTCGGCCGGGTCGCTGTGTACTGTGTGTCCGCAGCGACCGAAGGTCTTCATAAGATCTTCGAGAAAGATCAGACGGATCAGTTTTTTGTCCCCAGAAAGGCGGTATGGAAAGAAACACGACCATAAAAACGCAAAGCTTGCCGCAGCGGCCTCTCCGGGCCATTTGCGCGGCATGTGGAATGTTCGGCGCAGATTGTGTTAGAGCAAAAGGAAGAGGACGAGGAAAAGTTCTCCGCTTGATGACATTGCCGAAGTCCAAAAATGCGGCTGACGCCGCGGCGCCAAGAAGTGTCAGTAGGCGCCCCTGCGATCCAGCAGCGAACCACGCGGCGGGTACCTGTTTAATATAGACGCGATCGCTACCTCGTTCTCCGTCTCCTCATAGTCGAGAAGACGCGTGAGCGGTGAGCTAGCTGCTGCGCTATAGGTAGTCAAAGATTTACGCCCGTCGCCGCTGCTGTGCGCTTGTCGCCGAACTCTTTTTGGTCGCCGCCGCGCTGCCTACACCGGTTTCACCGGTTATGGCTAGCGAGCGTATCGCCCTGGTTAGTAGGCAGAGAGCGGAGTGCGGTCGTTTCTCGACCTAATTGCTCCCCCTCGCAGAAATAGCCACGCCGGCAAAATTCATATATTCGTCTGAAAGACGTTTATTTTGAACGCACATACCAAAGAAAAACACCTTTGGCACGCTCGCGATCGCGCGGACGCGCTCTAGCTCGAACTTGTACACGGGCAGCGCTCCGTCGACGCTGCGTCGCCGTTCTTCGCGTCCGATTGTTCGTACGTCCGACTTGGTCCGTTTGTGGCTGTCGGAGAAACGTCGTCGGCGCAAGACAAACCAAAAGATTACCCTGAACGGTGGATCACTTGGCTCGTGGGTCGATGAAGAACGCAGCTAATTGCGCGTCAACTTGTGAACTGCAGGACACATGAACATCGACGTTTCGAACGCACATTGCGGTCCTCGGATACTGTTCCCGGACCACGTCTGGCTGAGGGTCGTATCAATTATCAAACGACTGCTCGTTCCACGGAGTTCCCCTGTTCCTTCGGCTATCTGCGTCGCCGTTAGCACACGCAAGTGTGCGAGCGCGCTGTTCGCGGCGGAGTGCAGACCAGGACCCGTGGTTGCGGAGCGAATTTGGGAGTTCGCCGGCGTCGTTCGCGGCCGCTTCGAGCGGCGGGACGAAGCTCGCGTCTCCTTGAAATACGCGCGCGCTGATTTAAAGGCGCGTGCGAGCGATAGCGTAAGGCGCGTTCTCGGACGGGGTTTGTCCGTGCGGCGGCCGTCGTGTCCTAGACATGTTCTCTGTAGAGGGACGTCTGGTCCGCGTCTGCACGTGCCGAACTCCAAAATTTCGAACGTGCGCCTGTTTGCATTGCGCTTACGCACAATTTTGAACGCACATACACGACCTCAGAGCAGGCGAGACTACCCGCTGAATTTAAGCATATTACTAAGCGGAGGAAAAGAAACTAACTAGGATTCCCCCAGTAGCGGCGAGCGAACAGGGAAAAGCCCAGCGCTGAATCCCGCGGTCGTAACCGGCCGCAGGGAAATGTAGCGTTTGGGAGGGTCCATCATCCCGAGGTCGCGCGGCGCGTCCAAGTCCTTCTTGAACGGGGCCACTTACCCATAGAGGGTGCCAGGCCCGTAGCGACCGCCGCAGGCAGCGGGAGGACCTCTCCTCAGAGTCGGGTTGCTTGAGAGTGCAGCCCTAAGTGGGTGGTAAACTCCATCTAAGGCTAAATACAACCACGAGACCGATAGCGAACAAGTACCGTGAGGGAAAGTTGAAAAGAACTTTGAAGAGAGAGTTCAAGAGTACGTGAAACCGTTCAGGGGTAAACCTGAGAAACCCGAAAGGTCGAAGACGGAGATTCAACCGCGTTACCGTTCGATCGGAGTGCGTTCGGGAGGCGTCGACGGGCGTTTAACCGCGTCCGTCGCGTTCCGACCGACGACTTCGGTCACGGACGCGTGCACTTCTCCGTTAGTAGGACGTCGCGACTCGTTGGGCGCCGGTCTACGGCCCGCTCGGGAGCCCGTGCGGCGTGCGGTCCTTCGGGGCCGTATCGTCCGTACGGACCGACGCGGTGTCCTGGCCGGCCCGCTCGACGGTATGCCAGAGACGTGGGGCCGCCTCCAGTAGGCGTCCGGCCCGTCGCAAGCGCGGCGAAGTTTCGCAAGTTCGGGCCTCGTACCGACTTCGGGACCGTCCGGCTGCTAGCGGCGGCGCTCTCGGACAGACCCAGATCACGTCCGTCGGCGACGCTATAGCTTTGGGTACTTTCAGGACCCGTCTTGAAACACGGACCAAGGAGTCTAGCATGTGCGCGAGTCATTGGGATTCTGTGCTAAACCTAAAGGCGAAATGAAAGTGAAGGCGCGCTTCGCGCGCGCCTAGGGAGGATGGGCGGGAAATTGAATCTCGCCCCGCACTCCCGGGGCGTCTCGTTCTCATTGCGAGAAGAGG
>CATVIB010000268.1:0-61947 GCA_958336395.1 Ctenicera cuprea
GTGGCGGATAGGAGGACGGCCATGACCTACCCGGGGCTCTGAACCGGAGTCTGGGATTGGCTAGTGGCGGTCATAAGCGGTCCCATCGTGATTAAACCCTCGTATGGAACTGTGAAAGCCGTCGCCGCGGACCAGCTCACGGCACACACCGTTAACCGCCTTTCACTACAACGACTCCGTGGGACATTGGGGAAACTCAAAACCATGGATAGTAGTGAAAGGGGGCACGGGGGTCTGGGCTTAAACGCCTGAACCGAGTGGATGAGGCACCACAATAAAAACCTTCCAACTCCCAGGGTATTGTGCGCGCCCATTGGGATGCAAGGCCGTGGGGAAGCACGGTCACTAGCGACAAACCTCGGGGCACCAGGCGAACCCCGTTGTATATAGCCTTCTATACCTACAGAGAGCACTGGGTATAGTGACCATTTATCTCTCATACTCGTGGGTAGTGCTGTCAAATCCGTTCCGTTTTAAAATACGGATTTCGGATTTTAAATTATCCGGTATCCGAATAATCCGTAATCCGTCAGATTTTTACTATCCGGATAAAATCCGCCATGAGAATCCGCTATCCGGATTCATTCGAAAAATCCGATATTCGGATTTATCCGAAAAATCCGCTATCCGGATTTATCAGAAAAATCCGCTATCCGGATTTATTTGAACAATCCGCTATCCGGATTTATCCGAAGAATCCGATATCCGGATTTTTTTGAAAAATCCTATATTCGGATTTTTTAAGTGAAAATCCGTTTTCTGAAGTTATCTGAAAAATCCGATATTTAGTTTCATTCATCCGACATATCCGTTCTGTTAATTTGCGTTTATTTATTAAATTAAATGTTCAAGAAAATCAAGTAATGCAAGCTGGGTTAGATAAAATGCTATCTAAACAATTGCTGTCTACCTGTGTTAAATAAACATGTCTCACTCATTCGGCAAAAAGGTATTTTTAAGCTGGGATAGTGGTCATTCATTTGTATATTTCAGTAAGCATTTCTAAGATTGCCCCTGATCAAATGCAATGGTACCTCGTTATTGTACCCTAGCGTCGTCGGCCTTGTAATTGTAAATGTTTTACGACAGTAATTTTCATACATTTATTCAAAAAAAAAAAACGAATGTACAAATGTGGAGCGAAAATGTCATTTCTTTTAATTTAATCTTTTAATTTTTAGATAATAGATCACTTTCATTGAGGTTGAATTTAGTTTTAATATTTAAAACGTACATCTGCACAGCCGAGCCTTGATAATTATGCACTAAAAAACTTCAAAATATGCATGCAAATATGCATCAACAACATCCAAAATATGCACTTAAATATGCACTAAAAAGTAAACTAACTAGAAAAAAAAACATTAACGTTATATCAATACATATTTATTTTTCTATTAAAATGTACAAACAGTTTTTAAATCCAAAATTATTTATTTAAAATTAATCAAAAAACACAAAAACTAATGTAATATTATTATTAAATTATAAAGCAATCATAATTGCAACACCCCGCGTCTATTCTTCAGTTGTTGAAAGCCCGTATTTTTTGACAGCACTTCGTTTAATTTATTAATGAAATCCTTTTTCTTGAGTTTAATTAAACCCTTAACCATATCTTCTACTATTTCAATGCTGTCTTGTAAAACTGGTTTAAAATAGCACTTATACACTTTTTTCTTTCGGCATCTTGAAGATGTAAATACACTATTGGAACTAGTAGACAACTGATTGTTGATCAAATGATGAATTGTTAAACTTTCAACTTTCACAGGTGTTTTCCCGTTAACGCAACAGGGCCACTCATCAAACCCTGGTAATCCTCTTAGCATTTCCAAGTATGCTGGTTTTTCGAAGCTTAACAACTAAGAAAGTACCTACCTATTCAAAATACAGAATGAATGAGTTTAGAAGATTATTTAAAATTTCTGGAAATTCCCAGACTGCTTGACGAAGTAAATCTGTACTTGATAACAAAAAATTGTATAAATATGCAATTTAAACATACAAATGCAGCAAATTGTGCATTAATAATAAAATATGCATTTATTACCAAAAATGTCTAAAATATGCAAATGCATAATTATCCTAAGCCTAGTGATCACAAATTCCTTATTCTAACTAATTAAAATTTTAAATTTAATTTCTGAAGGAAATGTATATTTTATTAAATAAAAAGACAAACAGTAAAATTTGTCAAACCTTAATACTCAATTTGTTTAGGTCTCTTCAAACTTCTAAATGGAAATTCCCAGCAAAATTCTTCTCCGAAGTGTTGCAAAAATTTTATTACAGGGCTAAATGCTAAATAAAATTGACAAACAGCATCAGGTAGTCTGTACTGTGCTCGTTAATGCTAAACAGACGTTTTGGATAAACTTTCCTTCGTGTTATTATACAACCAGTATTAATTTTTAAATCGTCCTTTACGCAAAATTAGATTTGAAAAGAAACAACTAGCGATGAACTGCGCCTGGACTTCCCTACAATTTTAACATAAGTATTATTTTTTTGCTTCCATAAATATTTCATATCATGGAAGTATAGATGTAAGATAGCAATCACAATAATTCCCTTGCTGAAGTATGGGAAAGTAAAAATGCTAAATATTGACGTAATAACTATTGGTCTAATTAAATCTTATTGGTAAGAATTGTAAGCTATTAAAGTATATGCACTTATCGCCACAAATTAAAATTTGCGAGTGTAGTGGTTTCGACTAAATAAATTTATAACATTAAAAAATTATAGCTGTCGTTTTTTCTGAATAGTCAATATCTTCGAGAAACATTCCTGAGTAGTAGTGAACGTCAATTAATCAGCGAGCTAATTCACGCATTCTTTGTTAACAGCAAACCGTATTAAAAATAAAAAATAAACTTTAAAAATGCAAACAAAATTGATATTTTAAAAGGTCGTATCGATATGCAAACACTGCAACAATCAAATTAATACCATCACATAATCTGAATATTCTAAAACTGTATTTTAAAGATTTGAATTTTAAAGTACGAATTTGCGGAATTAAGATTCTGCATACCTCAAAATGTATGCAATAAAATATTCTTCGGATAATCTAAAATTCGTATTATAATAAAAAAACTCAGACATCCGGATGAAAACAAAATCTTATATCTGCATTCGTATAGAAAATCCGAAAACCGGATCGATATAAGAAAGCCAAATTCCGAATCGACCTTAAAAAAATCCGAAATCCGGGTCGCTATGTGAAATCCGAAATCCGGATTGCCATGTAAAATCCGAAATCCGGATTTTAACGTAAAATCCGAAATCCGGATTTTAACATAAAATCCGAAATCCGGATTTTTAATATAAAATCCGAAATCCGGATTTTAACAAAATCCGAAATCCGGATAAATCCGAATACCGGATTCTTAGCCTGCACCATATCCGGATCTCCGTCTAAAAAAAATCCGGATATCCGAAAATCCGAATCCGGTTGCCAGCCCTACTCGTGGGATCATTTTATGAATACTACTAAAACAAAAGACGAAACAGGAGGAGGCTCCGAAAGGAGGGATCCACCTGTGGACAATCAAAATAAAAAGGGAGGAGGCTCCGAAAGGAAGGATCCACCCGAAAAGAAACCCTCTGGGGCTGCTCGGCGCAAGCTGAAAAAACTTGGAGGGAAATCTGCAGGGGCCACTCAAGGAACCAGCACCTCGACACCTGGGCCAAGCACCAGTAAACCGACGGGGGGCCAAAAACTGAACCGGTCTGATGGGAGCACACCCACTGAAAAAGCAAGAACTTTAAAAAAAAGCAGAGAGGTAGAATCTGCTAGGTCGTTTAAAGACGCAATGACGGACATCCGGGTGGCTGTAATACCGGAAGGATATCCAGACAATATCATCAGCGAAGAGCAAGCGGGCCTGGTTTGAGGAACGCTGATCGGGAAGCTGGATGAGATTGAAGAAGGAGGACCATCACCCAGGTTCTCAGAACTAAAACTAAGAGGGGGTATTCTTCATGCCTCCTGTGCCGACCAGGCTACCAGAGACTGGTTGGTAGGGACAATTGGAGAATGCGTACC
This sequence comes from Ctenicera cuprea, assembly GCA_958336395.1. NCBI lineage: Eukaryota > Metazoa > Arthropoda > Insecta > Coleoptera > Elateridae > Ctenicera > Ctenicera cuprea. The sequence continues at coordinate 4,055 of CATVIB010000268.1, forward strand.
ATGGGAAGGTGCGAAACTTAGCGTCATTGACGCCAAGGACGTACCTAAACCAGTCAGAGCCTTGACATGGATTCCGGGACCCCACGAGGAACCGGAAAAAGTGTTAAGACGGTTAAAGGTTCAGAACCCAGGGCTGCGAACGGAGACCTGGAAGGTAGTCGATAAGAAGCAAGACCCGAAAGGACAGCAGCTTATCGTTATAATGGACGAGAGATCTTGGAAGAAACTCCAAGAAATCCAGTACAGACCCTACCTTAACTTCTCCAGGATACTGTTTAAAGTACTGGGACAAAAGAAGGAAAAGGAAGAAGAAAAGATGGAAGTGGTAACAGAGGGACGGAACTCACCGACACCTCTACCCGAACCATCAGCCACAACGGCGGTGGAGCCAATGGATGAAGAGGGGCTGGAAACAGAACCTCTCACCACCACAGAGGGATCATCGGCCCAAAGGTCCTTCAGGTAAATATACACCATTGTAAGGCAGCATCTGCTGCACTACAAAATTACATTATGCACAAAAGCGTAGATATTGCTCTGATACAAGAACCCTGGATCTACAGGGGAGGTATCAGGGGACTCAGGATGTCTGGAGACTGGGAACTAATCAGCCCAGCCGAAGGACAACCTAGAGCCTGCATTATTGCAAGGAAAAAACTTAATTTGATGCCGCTTTGGGGGCACTGTTCTAGGGACCTAATGGCGGCCACGATGAGAGCTGCTATCGGAGGGAGCGAGAGGAACCTGGTGGTCGGATCCGCATACCTCCCATATGACGAGCCAGGGCCTCCTCCAACCCAGGAGCTCAGAGGACTAGTAAGCACCTGCGAAAGCAAGAAAACCCAGATGGTACTCGGATGCGATTCCAATGCTCACCATACTGTATGGGGCAGCACAGGAACGAACAGAAGAGGTGAGTCACTCTTAGAATTCATTTTTAGCAATAAACTAGAAATAGCCAATCGCGGTAATGAACCCACCTTCGTGGCTGCCACGAGGAAGGAAGTTATCGACATAACAATCGGAACCATAGTTGCTTGCAGCGTGATCAAGAGATGGCATGTTTCTAACGAGCCATCGCTTTCAGATCACAGATACATCAGATTCGAACTTGAAGCGCCACGGTGCGAAGCTGGGACATACAGGAATCCAAAAACCTGTGACTGGGGTCTATATAGACAGAACCTAGAACAGGGACTGGAGGACTGTCAAATGAGACCACAAACACCGGCGGGAATAGAGCTGATGAATGACTTAATATCATCAGCAATAAAGGACGCATATGAAAACAGCTGTCCGCTAAAGGTGAGAAGAGAGAAACGTGGGTGCCCATGGTGGAACCACGATCTCTCATCACTTAGGGCAGAGACGCGTAAGTGTTTCAACCGGGCCAAAAGGACCGGTGAATGGGAGGCATACAAATCAGCCCGACTTAAATATGTATACGCCGTCAGGGCAGCCAAAAATAACTCATGGAGGAAGTACTGCGAGGAGGTCGAAAGAACTCCTGAATGTGCAAGACTCCAGAAAGCATTAGTAAGAGAACACCAAGGAAAAGTGGGCTCTCTAAAGAGAATACAGGGAGACTACACTGGTACCACGGAAAAAACTCTTGAGCTGTTGCTCGAGACGCACTTCCCGGGGAGTGTAGTCATACCAGACGGAAACACAAATGACAATCCACACTTGGAAGTACGGTTAACACGGGCGAACAAGGAGGACTGGAGGTTGGCGGACAAAACTAGTTAATAAAACAAGGCTTGCATGGGCGATACACTCTTTCAAACCGTATAAGTCATCGGGAACAGACGGAATATTTCCAGCTCTGTTACAACAAGGGCTTAATGTACTAGCCACGCCACTTTGCACACTATTCAGGGCAAGTCTAGCTGTTGGTTATGTACCACACAGCTGGAACCACGTTAGAGTAGTATTTATACCCCAGGCTAAATCCTTCAGGCCAATCAGCCTGGCATCTTTCCTCCTGAAGACAATGGAGAAGCTGATTGATAGGCATATCCGGGACGATGTACTAAGGGATGCCCCACTGCATCGAAACCAGTTTGCATATCAAACAGGAAAATCCTGTGAGTTGGCTATACACGAGCTAACACACAGGGCGGAAAAAGCTATCAATAGCCAAGAAATTATGCTAGGAACCTTCTTAGATATTGAAGGGGCCTTTGATAACACCTCCTTCGACTCGATAAAAAGGGCCGTGGCAAGGCGGGGAGCAAAGAGACCCGTAGTAAAATGGATTGACTCCACCCTTCGAAGAAGAAGAATAACAACCTCCCTGGGCTCTGTTACCAGGGAGGTGTCCGTCACTAGAGGCTGTCCTCAGGGGGGGGGGGGGGTCCTATCTCCCCTGCTGTGGTGCCTGGTAGTTGATGGACTCCTCCTGGAATTAGAAGAGAAAGCCGTGTATGCACAAGGCTACGCGGATGACTTAACCATATTAGTAGGCGGGAAATACGGGGGAGTAGTATCAAACATGATGCAACAAGCCCTAAAAACCGTAGAAAGATGGTGCAATAGAGAGGGCCTGTCCGTTAACCCGGCAAAGACCTCTGTAATAGCATTCACACGAAAAAGACTATACCTAATGAACTGATTAAATATGGTGGAACAACATTAGCCAAAGAATTAAAGAACTTCTTTCAGAAAATAATAGATAAATCCACAGTACCAGACGAATGGCGACAGAGCATTACAATTCCAATATTTAAGAGAGGAAACAAGAACGATCCCTCAAATTACAGAACCATATCGCTGTTAAATACAACAACTAAATTATTCACCAGCTTAATTGGCGACGAAATAAACAGAATAGTAGGCATAAATGAGGAACAGCAAGGATTTCGTAAAAACAGATCGACTACCGACGCAATATTTATCATACGACAACTAGTTGAGAAATCGCTAGAGTTTAATAAACCTATGTACACATGCTTTATAGATCTAACGAAAGCATTCGATTGTGTACTGCTAAAAGATGTGCTTCAAATATGCCAGGAAAAGGGAATACCCGAAGATTTAGTGAGAACAATAAAAAACCTACACTAACAATACGACTAAACTACGATTACAAGGAAAATACTCTGAAAACGTACACGTTCGTACAGGAATCCGACAAGGAGATAGCCTAAGTCCGCTAATATTTAATCTTATAATGGATAAAATTATCACAACAACAAAGAACCTAAGTCTAGGGTATAAAATCAGCACAGGTGAGATCTCAATTGTATGTTATGCAGACGACGCAATAATTATAGCAGAAAATGAGGACAATCTCCAGCGACTACTACAAAAATTCAAAAGAGAGGCTGAGAAATACAATATGACAATATCGGTAGAAAAAACAAAAAGCATGGTAATAGCAAAAGAACCCCAAAGATGTAAATTAATGGTTAACAATAAAGCAATTGAACAAGTAATGACATTTACATACTTAGGTGTAGAAATATCTAGCTATGGAAATTTAACAAAAGAAATAACTAGCCAAACCATTAAAGCCAATTCAGTAGCAGGATGTTTAAAAGACGTAATATTGAGAAATGAGTTCCTTAACATAGATAGCAAAGTGCGCATATACAAATCATGCATAAGACCCATCATGACCTACGCAGCAGAGACAAGGGCAGACACCAGTAAAACAAAACATCTACTACGAAAAACTGAAATGAGGGTGTTACGCACAATAACAGGGAAAACCTTGCGGGACAGAATTAGAAGCGAAACCATTAGAGAAACATGTAAGGTTCAGGACATTGTGAGATGGACTAGACAGCGCAGGCGAGATTGGAACGAACACGTAAGCCGAATGGACAACAACAGAATAGCAAAAATGGCAAGAGATGGAAAAGTCGGAGGAAGAAGACTACCTGGACGACCATTAAAGCGGTGGAAAGAAAGTTGGCAATCCACATCCCAAGAATAAAGTGCTGGAAATAACAGGCCTTTAAGGCCTAAATTACGACCAAGAAGAAGAAGAAGACACGAAAAAGAAACCTTCAAGACCTGAAGGGACTAAAACTATGCGGACAAGAACTGACAATGGGGAAGGAAGTGAAGTACCTGGGAGTCACTCTTGACACCAAACTGACCTTCAATTCCCATCTGGAGAGAATCTCAATCAAAGCGACACGGGCCCTCTGGGCCTGTAGAAGAATGATTGGCAAAACATGGGGCCTACAACCAACAATGGTGCTATGGCTTTATACAAAGGTGGTGATACCAACAATAACTTACGCTTCTTTGATATGGTGGCACAAAACCAGAAACAAAGCTGTTGTGAGCAAACTCAGCAAGCTGCAAAGACTTGCATGTTTAAGTATAACAGGGGCGATGACATCGACACCCACTGCTTCAATGGAGACGCTGCTGGACCTGCCTCCGTTACACTTTGTAGTGGAAGCGCAGGCACTTCTGGCGTCATACAGAATGAAGGTGAACGGATACGGGAGAATCCTCTACAGAACAGGGGACCACACCGAAATCTTTACCAATTGAATAAAAATAGCATACTAAATATGCATTCTGATAGAATTAATACCGTTTTCGACTTCAGAAAACCTTTCAGTGTACTCATACCTGAGAGGGGCGGCGAAGAAAGAAAACAGGAATTGAGGAGCCGAGGAGGATCGATCTGGTATACGGATGGATCCAAAACGGCAACCAGCTCGGGAGCGGGAATCTTTGAGGCAGACACAGGGGATAGCATTAGCATTAACCTGGGCAACCTCACTACCATGTTCCAGGCTGAGATAATAGCCATTACAACGTGTGCACAGACAATGGTGGAGAGAGGATATGCAAATAGACAAATCTACATCATGTCCGATAGCCAAGCGGCACTAAAAGCTTTGGAGGGGGTTGCGATACACTCCAGAGTGGTTTTAGAATGCGTCGAGGCACTTGTGACACTGGCAGGACACAACAGAGTAGTTCTGGAGTGGGTGCCGGGACATGAGGGCTTCGACGGAAACGAAAAAGCTGACCAATTGGCGAAATTGGGAGCGGAACAACCTTTAGTCGGCCCCGAACCCACATGCGGGATATCATATCAGACCGCAAAGGGGACGGTAAAGGACTGGCTACACAGACAACACTGTATTCATTGGAATGGCATTCCTGGACACAGGCAATCCCGGATGCTTATAAACAAACCATCCAGAAATAAAACAAAGGAAATTCTGCAACTGAGCAGGAAACAAATGAGGCCAATAATAGGACTACTAACAGGACATTGTGGCTTCAGAAGACACCTCAATTTATTGGGAGTGGAAGAGGACCCCACCTGCCGATTGTGCGGTGAAGAAGATGAAACACCAATTCACATTTTAGGTGAATGCCCTGCTTTAGGGGAAAAAAGCCATATGCACTTCGTGGTGCAATTTGCGGAACCCGATGAAATAGCGAAAGCACCCATCAACAGGATCCTGAACTTTATCAGGAATACTGGACTGATGGAGTAAAAGAATCTATGGGGCACAATAAGCTTAGAGCTTCAGTGCGGTGGGCGTAGCACCACACCCAACACGAATTATTATTATTATTATTAAACACAAGTGCAACGGCAAAACTTATTGGTATCGAGGTCGATGGACCAAGAAAGTTTCCCAACACGCCAGTTGCCGTCCGCCGCCCAACTAGTCGACATGCCCCATCAGAGAACAGAGAAGGTGTCTCTGACGTCGATAATGAACAGGCAGTGGTCGTAATGGGCCCTATACCACGTATTGGGCTCTCCGGGGTCACTGCGCTCCCAAAGGATTGCAAAATGTGATGGCTCACTGCTGTCAGCTGGAGTCCCTCGCTTGTCGACCAGCGACAACGACCACCAACAAGTAATGCCGTTCAAACTCAGGGCGAAAATTGAAATGGAAGAGCTTATGCCGGTCGTGGCATAATCCCATAAGCAAACTTATAAGCTTTGTGCCTTGTAATAATGATTACAGGAAGTAGGCACATAAAGAAGACCTAATTTGATACTGTCCCACCCACTATACCAAATCGTAGAGAGAAAAAACGAGTGCAATAGCAAAACTAAGAAGTATCGAGGTCGGTGAACAAGTAAGCTTCCCCAACATGCCGGGTCGCCGCTGGCCACCCCTTTTGGGGCTCTTCGAAGTCACTTCGTGTATAGCCAACTACCGCCTGCAGAAGTCACAAACTTGATCAGCGACAACAACCACTTCCAATTGATACTATTCAAAACTCTCGAAAAAAAAATTGGGGAAAATGGTGGGGCTCATGCCGATAATGGCATAATCTCATTAGAAAAATAACGAGATGCTGTACGTGTACTCTTTGAACTTGAGAGGACAAATACGACAACTAATGTGCTATCTATAAATAAAGAAGAAACAAATAGCAGTGCTATGAATAAAACTTGGGTTCGAAGAAATGGTGCCAGTGACGGCATTTGGTCATAAAAAAAAAGCTGGAAACTTTGCAATTTGAAATTATGACCAAAGAAAAGAATGTAGGGCGAGAAAAAACGAGTGCAACAGCAAAACTTAGAAGTATCGAGGTCGTTGAACAAGTAAGCTTCCCCAACATGCCGGGTCGCCGCTGGCCACCCCTTTCGGGCTCCATACCAAGTATGTTAGGCTCTTCGAAGTCACTTTGTGTATAGCCAACTACCGCCTGCTGGAGTTGCAAACTTGATCAGCGACAACAACCACTTTCAAGCGATACTATTCAAAACTCTCGAAAAAAAAATTGGGGAAAATGGTGGCTCATGCCGATTAAGTAAAGTAACAGTGATGTGGTAGAGATGTAACGTATGCATTTGTTCAAGTTACTCATTATCTTACATACATGCATACCACGTTTCTTGAAACTCGCATCACTACAAGAAACAACACAAAGAACACAAAACTTTAAATAAGATAAAGGAAATTTTACTGTTCAAAAAAAGATGCATCTCTAACGGATTAAAATTAAAATTTAAATATTTTGATTTTGAGATTTCACCCTCAACCCTGCTGCTTCCAATGATAATCCACAAATGAAGAAGACTTCCATCAGCGATCTACAATAAAAAAAAATTGAGTAATAAGGAAACAATATTTACTTTAGAAATATCATTTTCGAATTTATGATTAATTAAATATTCAAAATAAAGCACAGAGGCCAGAATAAAATTATCCAAAAATTGATATATGAAAATATAAAAAGCAAAAGTCAAAGTAAAAATTGCAAAAATTCACCTTCTGTTTTAGCAATTATTGTTCCGATTTTCATTCTGACTGCATTCTGAGAAGCACCGTGTAGTTGAAATGTAGAAACTCCCTCATGTTGCTCTCATTATGAACATCTGGAAATTCAAATGTAAAATTAAAGATTGAAATTACAACGCACTAAATTGTTTGAAAAAATGTTTGCGAAAAAATCCTAATATTGAAGATACACTTTAGAAAATGCTAAAGTGTAATAAATTGAATAAAATGTACATTGTCCAAAAAATAGGTCAAATTTCAAGTTCAAAACACCAAAAATTAAAGAAACTAGAGCTTTGAATTACAGATAACTACCAAAATTTTTGATTAACAATAATAATTCTCATACAAAATGATTGTGAATGCAGAATTCAAGCTGTCCGAGTACGAGCGAATTGCAAGTGGGGTTGTAACATTGGTTCTGATTTTGGTTGTTCTCCTTCTGACTGTGACTGCTTATTATTAGTCTCCATAACACATTTCTCCATAAATCCGAACTGCGGTCCTGTAGTGATCCTGTCCGGGAATCCAGTTCCTTTTCTGGCCCAACATTTTTGTAGTAATCCAATTGCTCAGCAAATAAAGAAGCACAATGTAGTTATAACGTTGAAACTTCCTCAATGTTTGTTCACATTATGAATGTCTGCAAATTTTAATGTTAAATTAGAGTTTTAAATCTCAACACTAAATCATATAAAAATAATTGTCAAGCAACCGCTGCGAGACCTTCCTTCATAGTCTATCTCGCACGTGGATTTAAATGTTATGTGAACAGACTTTATAAATCAGCAAAAAAATTCTGTTTCACTGCCTTAGATGCGGTAGAGGGAGTGATTCATCCGATAATAAGAAGTAAATTTTTATAAATTGAGACGCCATTTTATAACGTTAGAAATATTGAAAAACCAAAGACCTTTAAAATGAGGTATCACTTGACCCCTCGTCCTATTTAAGATTTTTGAGACAATATCTTTTGAATGTTCCCGCTCTTTTGAGAAGGAGAGGGGGTACTAACATTTATATTTTGTCCGCATGTGATACATCATTGGAAAACTAATTTAATGGACTTTAATGATCAGTACCAATTTTCTTGGTATAATAGTTCGTGTGCGGTTGGGAAAAGATTTATGTATAATGACTGCTTTTTGAATATAATTGGCCGCCATTTTGAAACGGTATTGAGGTATCGATATTTTCCTTTTTTAAATTTGTTGGTTTTAAAAATACCTCTTAAAGAAAGTACGACTTGAACCACCTTCCTATTTGAAAATCTCGATAACCCCCCCCCCCCAAAATTACCCTTTCCAGAGCCACAAAAAATTTATAAATATTTTTACTGCATACCTCGTGTACCTACGATTTATATAACAAATTTTTATTCCATCCATGTAGGTTCAAGATAAAAGATAGTGTGTAGGTGTTCTGTTACACACTGTATAATATAAATAGAAATATTTTCGTTTTATTATCATAAACGCAAGAATTATTCATAATTTTTGTATAAATTACAGCAGAGTGAATTTGCTCTCGATTTGCACTCGCCAAAAAGAAATTGTTATCTTTGTTTCAATAAAGTGTGCTGGCAATGCCTTATGTTATCTGTACGTTTTAAACATAATATGAAATAAATCGAATAAGCTAATTTCTGTTAATTTCTCCGCTCCCGAGTTAGAACTAGACAAACAAAAGTTCTAATGAGCTTTTGACAAAAAGTATCACTAACCTAATTTTATATTCGAGGTGGAAAACTTGATAGGTTTTGAAATTTAAATTGGACTATTATTTTGGATATTTTAAAAACCATACAAATCAACTATAGAGACAGAGGAATGATAAAAGAACTATATGAAAATCAAACGGCTACCTTTAATATTAATGACTGTCAAAGAGAAGCAAAAATTCAAAAAGGAGTCAGACAGGGCTGTAATCTGTCTCCAGCACTGTTCAATATTTACATAGAACAAATAATGAATAAATGCAAAGAGATCTGTACAGGCATAAAACTAGGAGGAGAAAGAATACAAACTATAAGATTTGCAGACGATATAGCGGTTATTGCTCCGGACGAAAAGAACTTGCAGCGAACACTAGAATACATGGACGAAGTACTAAGAGAGTATTCGATGGAGATTAACAAAAACAAAACGGAAGTAATGGTATACTCCAGAGCACCAGAAGCAGATGAAATAAAAATAAAAATTCATGACATCACTCTCAAACAAACAACAACTTACAAGTATCTCGGAAGTAAAATCAATGAGGATGGAAGAAGTGCTGAAGATATTAAAAACAGAATAAGACAAGCTAAGGTCGCCTTCAATAACAAAAAATCACTAATGACATCCCAAAATATAAGTCTAACAACCAGGAAAAGACTAATTAAAACATGTATTTGGAGTATCGTACTATATGGATCAGAAGCATGGACGCTAGGAAAAAGAGAAGAACGACTACTGGAAGCCTTCGAGTTATGGACATGGAGACGAGTGATGAAGATAAAATGGACGGATAGAGTTACGAATAACCGAGTACTAGAACTAGTAGAAGAAAAGAGACTGCTGTTAGAAACTCTAAAACAAAGAAGACATAAATGGATTGGACACATGTATAGGAACAGCCCATATATGGTACACAAGATACAAGGCTTGGTGATAGGAGAAAAAGTCAGAGGAAGGCCACGTCTAGAATTCATGAAGCAAGTCATGAAATACGCAGATGCGAGAAATTACGCAGACTTAAAGGAAACGACTTGCGACCGTCAGAAATGGAAAGCTGCCAATCAATCCAGGGATTGAAGCTTAGAGAGGATAAAAAGAAATATCCAGATATTGTTGTCTTCAATTTAATATTTTTGGTTAAAATAAAAGCTAAACCGAAAATCTATTTTACTTTTCTATGAAAGTAGGTTATGGACTGGTGGATTTCAGGTTGTGTTTCTAGTCGGATGGGGACAAGTAAAAATTTAAATGAATCTTTAAAACGTACTGGATAAACACTTCCGCATTTAACATTAAAACTTCAAAAGTAATATTAAAAATCTTACCTACCTTATGAGAAGTCACATTTGCAGAAAGATCAACCACTTCTTCCTTTATCACAGGCGTTTAATGAAAAGGGTTGGTAATGCGCTGGAAAAAGAAGGAATTCTGTCTATCGGGATGAAAGCTGCAAAAGAAATAAACATTACCAAAAGCCATAATATAAATTATGTGCTTTCACGATCATACAAGTGAACTGATAATGCTATCACTGAACTCCAGAATAGACGTCCAGGGAGAGGGGAAAATGTACCAATCATAAAGCTTGTTTAGAAAAGACATCTGGCATTTGCGAACGAAAATTAACTGCAAGGTCGAATGATAAACTGGTTTGTTATGCACCTGTTACCAGGGGCGGACTGGCCTACCGGGATACCGGGAAAAATCCCGGTGGGCCGATGCATTTTGGGCCGGTTTAATAAAGAAAGAAATAAATAAATTGAATATAATAATGTAACCATTATAGAAATTATTTTTATACTAAGTCGGGCCGGACACACACTGGGCCGGCCATTACGTTTAATTTTTTGCCGTTGCAAAAGAAAAATAGTAAAACGTTAAAATAACAGTTCTGGCCCAACAGCTCTGCTTGCGGCTTAATAAAATAGAACACTCGTAAATAATATCCACAACCATTCCACCTACTTAAGTTGGGACTGTTGTTTTTCAATACAATAATACCTACTATTGTGGCACTGTGCCTTGGACATAATATAACGTTACGTATTCTACGAATTTCATGTAATTCGGAGCTTAATTTATGAGGCCGGCCGATCGCAGTGTTTGGTTTGTTTATACTACAAGCACAAACATAATCATACCACTGTTTTGCCTAACGGTTTAGGTATTTAAAATTGTTTTACTTCAGTTTCAGTCCCTTTTACGAATACGTTTGAATCACATCGGCCGGCCCCAACAAATAAATACTCGTATAATATTTACTTAAAATTATTAGGTTAAAAAGACAAAGTTGTTAGTTTTTAATTTAGTGCTAGTTTTGTGCATTTAAAGTGCGTTTATTAAACAATAGTTTTTAGTGTCGTTAGTTTATATAATTAAATAATTAATAATAAGATAAAAAAGGCTAAAGGAGGCGCAGAAAAACTTCGCGAAAGGAAAATAAAATTATTAGCAAAAGATGCTAAAAAATCTGTTGAAATTTCCAAATATTTTCAGGAAACTGATGAACAGACAGCTACTACAGAAACAGAGTCTCTGACTTTCTCACAATCACCACAACCATCTACCTCCTTTCAATTTGTTGAAGAGGAAATAGAAGAAATTGTAGACACAGTAACAGCTCCAACCTCAATTTCGTCAACAATTATAGTGCCAGAAAATGAACCGATTGATGAGGAAGAAGTGAAGGAATCGTTAAACATTTTTGTTAGGCCTGCTATTACAGATATAGCCCTATTTTTCAAATTGCATCCCAAGCAACCGTCTTCATTCACTAATCTTCCTTTTACAAAAAAGGTATTCCATAAAGAAAAAGGTCAAGACCGATGTTGGCTCAGTTATAATGAATTAAATTATAAATTATATTGCTCTGTTTGCCTAGCGTTTGCAAAAACAAACGAAAGTAATTCATTTATTGAGGGAATGAGTGATTGGAAACATGTACATCAAAGAATCAAGGAACATTAAGGTAGTAAAATGCATGCCCACTGTACTCAAGCTTATTTTCTATACTTGCACGAGCAAGATATTAATACCATGTTATTTTCAAAACAAAAGACCATCAGAAAAGTCCAAGTCAAAAAGAAATGTCAAATTTTAGCTAAGTTTCCTGTCGCCTAGTAATTTTAAAGAAATCGCTGAAAATGGAATTCCTGAAAATGCTCTTCAATGTTTAAGCGAAAAATTGATTAAATTTGATGACCAGGTCACTAAAAGTAATTTATCTCAAGAGTTAATTGATTTTGCGAATAAATGGAACAGATTAAAAAATTCGATAACTGAAGAATATTCTTTACTTGAACGGAACTTGGATTTTGATGAATTCGAAGAAGAGAAAGAACAAAAAGAAGAAAGTGCGGATAAACTGACAACTTGCAAAAACTGTAAAAATTGTGCAATTTGCTGCTACCAATTACTGTACAAATTTAATTTATTTAGTGAATCGTACAGCATGCTATCATTGGCATATAAATATTTATTGACAATTCCAATTACGCAAGTGTCTTGCGAACGGTCCTTCTCTAAATTAAAATTTATTAAAAATCGACTGAGAAGTACATTATCAAATGACAATTTGGAATCATTTATGTAAATGGCATGTGAAAAAGATGTTTTAAACGATATTGACTGTGATTCCATTATAAACAAAGTTGCCAAAAAGAGTGGTTTATTACGAAAGGAACTTTTGGTTTCATTTGCCGTGTTCACCATTTCTGTACTTTATTTATGTAAGTACCTTAGAACTTAAAATTATAATTTTATGTTCAAGCATGTGTCCTTCATAATTTTTCGTATTTTTTTTAAACTTGTGCCATGATCCATATCAAGTTAAATTATTTGTAAGTGAGAATTGCTTTAAATGCATTCTTCGTAGCCACGCTACTTTCTTCAAAAAAATTTTCGGCTGGGCCGGCCGGTTCACCAATTTCCCGGTCGCAAATAAGCCCCCAGTCCGCCCCTGCCTGTTACATGTAAACATATTTAAACAAAGGAAGAAACTGATAAGAACTGATAACATCCAAGTTTTCAGACACGTTGTTTAGAATTAATTTTATTGAAATAATGAATTTAATTTAAACTAGTTGAACCAGTGGGCTACCAACTACGCTTTTTTTGGTAACTTCTTTTCAAAAATAATACCCGCTGCGCGCTGTTTGCGTTGAATAATCTCAGCCGCAGCCGTATTTCACGCAAGTTGAGATTGGTCGAAGGGATTCGGATTTCATATATACAAAGTGCGGCAACTAAATAGTTACAATCTGATATCTGCAAAAATATAAAAGATTGAGCAACAATTTTTTTTTGATAAAATGGTACTGAAGGGGTCGTGTATTAGGCTAATATTCAGTTCTGCAAACCCACCCTATTTTAAAAATTGGGGGGTAGCTGAAAAATTTTAAATAAAATGCTGGATAATTTTTAATATCTGGCCTCTATTTTTCAGATTTTTATGAAAACGTTGACTACCCCTACGAGATTGTTTTTTTACGTTTACAACTCCTAATAAATGGGAGGGATGAAATATTTTGTACATTTTTCGCTCATTAAATTTTACTTGATTTAATTTTGGTTGTTTATTTTTAGTAGGTACATTTAATTAAAAATAATCTCGTAATGGTTTTTAATATTTACAGAATTTCATACAACTATTTATTTGGGGTAGTAAATGTTTTTCAAAAAATCTGAAAAAATAATATTTTGATATAGATATTAAAAAATATTGAAAATTATATATCATCCCATTTAAAACGTTCAAGTTACCCCCATTCATTAAAACCGGGCAGCTTTTCAAAACTCACTATTAGCATAATGTACGGCACGGCACGGCTCCTTCCGACCCATAAAATCAAAAAAAATGTTTCTATATCTTTTACAGTTTGAAGATCCATACCAGCTTGTAACACTATTTAAGGCCCTAATGAAGTAATCCTGCAGAAATCTCAAACATTTAATTTAAACTAAAAATACTTGAACTGTGGAATAACAACACTTTAAAATTACAGCACCCTTCCACCCAAGTAACTAAATACCAGATACGTATTTCGACAGAAAGCTGTCATCATCAGTGGTAGACTGACGAATAAATTAGGAGAACTTTGATTTTTTCAGAATAGATGCGTCTTTATACGCTTTATAACATATCCACAGTGATCCTAGTGGTGCTACATTAGCCATCTTGAGAAAATGGCAGAACTGTTGCGACTCCCTTAATATTTTTTCGTAGTCTTGATGTCCCATGTGTTTTTTTGATGACATTAAAAATATAGCCACAAGAAATTCCTTTGTGATCTATAATTCCAATAGAAACAGAAATAATGTAAAATGGGAGCCTAGATTAACATTTATGCTGAATCTAAGTGAAGAACTGATTAAACCGTGGTTAGAGTTGCGAGTTAACACCTCATATTTGCAATGGTGGCCATATATGCCTATATGCAATATTTTATAAATTAATATACCAGATAAAAGACCCACCCAGGGTGCAAAGAAGCGTACTATCTACAATTTGTGCCCATTTTGTCATCGAAGAATGACAACAAATCATTGTGGACGCTCCAACTGCCGTATTTATGGAGCACACCGAGCCAGTTGCTGCCAAAACTGCGCACAGTAATTTTTGATTTTCAATTATTTTTTGAGAATTTTTATTCAGTAATACACACAAAAACCAACTGTACACTTAGCATGTGATAATAGTTTATTTTTTCAAAATGTTTCTAATTAAAAAAAAAGTAGTAAAATTTACGAGTGTTTAGTATTCATGCAACTCCCAAGTATGTTTAGTGTTCTAGAGTTAATATTAAAGTTACCTACCACCATTTACATCTTACTGGGCCAATTGTTTAAGACAAATTGAATCGTAGAAACAAAATTATAAAATCTTTGGTTTTTGGGCTATACAATCTCAAAGCAAAATGTTTAATATTTCTATTGAGTGTTACACATGTATGTGGATTTCTAAACGGTAAGTGATAGAGATTCGATTAAATGAAAAGTAGTATTCAGCATCTCAAGTACTGCTATGATCCACATTCAAATCCTACAATTTTTGCTCAATTTTTAGTACAAACTAAAAAAACTAAAATGTTCAGTTTTTGCTTTTTGTGTGTAATTTGGTTATTATCAACGATTTCGCAATGCGGTTTTGATATCATCAAGACACACTTTTTACACAGATTTTGAATCTCAAATTGAAATTTTTATAGGTCGTTAAATTTTCAAGATATTGACATTAACTTCGCTTTTTAATATGCGTCAAATGCAACAACGTCATCATGGGATAGAGCTCTTTTTTCTCTGATATAAGGTTTGATGAGTTTATTTCTACAAATGCCGGAGTTGTAAGTAAAAAACTGTTTTCTCATAGTATAGAGTTGTGAAAAACAAGTCTAACTTCCGCTTCCTGTTTAGGTTTTTTTTGAAAAGCTCAACTAGAACTACAATTTTCGACATACCTCTTTATTTAAAATTTCAATATTATAATTTTTCGTGGGGGATTGGGTCTGTTTTAATAAATAATCAACGGTTTAAATGTTTACAGCTGTTTCGGCTTTTGGCCTTCTTCAGAACTTTAATTCTAAAATAAATATACAGAAAATAAGTTTTTAGGTTAATTATGGATGTTTACATGTTTTATATGTATATAACACAGATTTTATACTTACTAAAATTATAATTTTTAGAAACAGGCTTAATTGCCCTTGTCATTTAAAATAATTTACTTAAGGAACATATTAAAATAATTATAAACTAGATAAATACACATAATATAGAAGATTTTTTGACATATTACAATGAACAATACAAATGAAGTTAGCTACGTTTGCGAAGTATGAAAATGTTGGTAATTACACTAGATTTGACATTTAAATAAAAATTATTTATTTTATGTGCTTCTTAATTATGTCATTATACATTGCACTTAGTCCTTGTATGTCAGTTCTATCATTAACACAGGGTTCCTTTGTTATATAAATCATCTCCATTACAAGCCGTTTTTTGTAGTTACTTTCCTGATTTAAAATTTTTGTTTTTTCAAAATCAAATTTATGACCTGTTTCATGGTAATGGTTTGTTAATGCTGTCGAGTGAGGGTTTCCTCCTCTGATACTATACTCGTGTGCCTTGAGTCTATTCTCTAACCACTGTTTCGATTGTCCTATGTAACTACTATTACATCCCATACAAGGTATTTTGTAGATTGTGTTAATCATTTTCTTGTGTGGGGTTTTGGCTTTTGTTTTAGAGAAAATAGTATTTAAGTTGTTTTTGTTTTTGTGTGCAACTTTTATGTTGTGTGGTTTTAGTATATTTCCGATTTTTTCTGATAATTTGTTTATGTATGGTAAACTCACATATTTTGTGTTGCCTGGTGTGTTGTTTGTTTTGTGGTTTATATTGTTATACGCCTTGTGTACCCTTTTTTTTTATAATAGAGTTTATTAAGTTTTCTGGGTAATCATTTTGCATCAAAGTAGTTTTTACTTTTTGTATTTGTTGTTCTCTTTTTGGTGGTTCTGTAAAATGAACTGCTCTATCCGTTAATGCTGTTATAATACTTTTTTTGTATGACGTTGGGTGGGTTGAGTGATAGTTTATGTATCTTCCAGACCATATTGATTTTGTGTACCATGAAATTTCAATGTATCCATTATTTGAATTTAATGTTAAATCCAAGAAGTTTATTTTTTTATCTTTTTCGATTTCATTTGTAAATTGTATTTTATTGTGGTAAGAACAAAATTCTGTTTGGATTTTATTTATTGTATTGGTAGGGGCTACTATAAATATATCATCAACGAACCTTTTGTATATTTTTATGTGAGGTTTAAGTCTATTTAGTGTTTCTTGTTCCAGTTTTTCCATAACTAAGTTTGCTAATGGTGCAGACAATGGTGATCCCATTGGAAGACCCGTTGTCTGTTCATAAAATTCTTCTTCTTTTTGGAAATTTTAAAATTTCATCAAAATCGTTCCAGTACTTTCGCCTTTAGAGGCGTCACACATCCTTCCACATACAATACATTACAACGTAATGTGCTGTACACGCATAATTAAACACCCAGTATAATTTGTAATAATTTCACGTTATGCAGCAATTAATGGTAAACAACTTTTATTAATAAAAAAAATTGATATTCTCAATAGTTTAGGAAATAATGGTGCGGTGACACTTAAATGACTCGCCCTGTGTATTAGGATCATGAAATTGTAGGCTGCTCATAAGAAATGTTCATGTTTGTTGAAACTTAATTGGCTAATTACCTTTATTGCAATCTCATTTAATCAATAAATTAAAATTCTACATAACCTAAAAATAAAAAAAAAACTAGGTAGACCTAAATGAAACAGTGTCCCAACATATACCTAGCTCCCTTACCTCCTGGGTAAACATCACCCCCTGTAACATAAAAACTTCCAAAGTAATTTAAATATCTTACCTTACCAGAAGTCATGTTTGCAGGAAAAAGCATCCATTTCTACTTTTATCAGATATATGAGTTCCTGATGCATTGGAAAAGGAAAAAATTCTGTCTCCTCCAACACAAGCTGTAAAAGAGATACCAATTAGCAAAATCCAATCAAATATATCATCTTCGTGATAAAAAAAAATGATACTAAAGTCACTAACTCTTAAATTAATCAGGCAACCTGTTTTTTATGTTCAGCAGTTTATGGTATCATCATTTCGAAAAATAATATAATTCGTCCATAATTCTATTATTGCTTTAATGAATTTTCACCATTACAAATTAAAAGCTAAACACCCACTCACTTTGAAGCATTTACAAAACATTTTTAGGAAGTAAAATTATGTAAGTACCTATGTCTCTGCCTACATTGTGTAGAAATTGGTGTTTACTTACGTGTACACACCGCACACGTTTAATACTGCCTACAATTTCTGTACAATTTTTGAAGTTTTCACAAAGTAATACAATTAACATTTAATTAAAAGAATTAAAACATAACATAACCAACATTCTGCAGACATTGCGCGCAAACTAATAAAAGTAACCAGTGGGAGAGGAAAATGAACCAATTACAGAGCTTTGTTATAACCGAATCTGCGCACCTGCACACGAAAATTATCTCAAGGTAAACTGGTTTCAACTGGATTTGTTACGTGATGTCATGTGGTGTGCCACATGTTACATAAAAACAAAACACGAAACTAATATAAATGATAAAGATAGCATTGAAGTTTTGAGGCATGTTGTTTATTATTACTAGAATAAATTTTATTCAAATATTGAAATTAAAAGAAATTGCCAGCGAGGGTTTTATAAGAATTTTGAGATTTAGCAGAACTGCAATTTGAAACACCACTAAAGGAGTCCTACAGAAAACTCAAACATTTAAGTTTAAACTTAAATTCTGAAGATTTTAATGTACAAGTTTTGAAATTTGTTTT
The DNA here is from genome assembly GCA_958336395.1 of Ctenicera cuprea. Classification (NCBI taxonomy): domain Eukaryota; kingdom Metazoa; phylum Arthropoda; class Insecta; order Coleoptera; family Elateridae; genus Ctenicera; species Ctenicera cuprea. Next base: position 22,414 of record CATVIB010000268.1, read on the forward strand.
GATGCATTAAAGAGAGTTACAGGCTTCTGAAGAAAGAACAGTCTAATCACTTTTTGTGCTAACTTTTGCAATAGTTGCACTAAAATTTTGAAATTTTATATGTGAGCACTACTGATTTAGTTTACTATTTTTACTTATTTTTGTTTGAATAAGTGCACCAGAGGAGTCTCGTATGGGGTGTCACGTAATATTTGATTTCCAATATTTTAGATCTTTACAATTTTTGAAGTTTTGTCTAGAAAATTTTATTCTCCATACAAAAATACACAAAAACGGTGCTCTTGTTGAAAGATAATTCAATGTTTTTGTAAAAACGAGTTACCATGAATCTCTAAGCGAGGGTCTAAGTGTTTTCTCAAGGTTTCAAAATAGTTTATAGAAATATTTTGAATTGATTGTGTGGTAGGCACATGGTGAAACAATATTAATAAATATTTAACTATTAAAAAATTAATAGATTATTAATAAAATAAAACTCTTGGCAATTGTTTCACAATTGGTTTGTATTTATTTTACCAAGAGTTTTATTTTATTAATAATCTATTAATTTTTTAATAGTTAAGTTTATACAAACTTTGAGAGCAAATTCTACACATGAAAACGATACAAAAATTCCTATAAAATTCGTTCGGAAATGCTTCCTTACAGAGGTACTGTTATCGATTCGGAAATGGAAATTTTTAACAATTCAAACTAGCCTCTACCGGAAGCTGTAACTCCGCAAAGGAGCAGTTCCGGACCCATGTTTATGGGTATACTTATTTGAATGTTTCGATCCTAATTCGAATATGCAAAAACATGCATATTCGATTAGGATAAAATTCTGAGTCTATTTATGCCATTTAAGTGAAGTTTTGAAATTCAAAAAATATGTTTTGTTGGTAAAAACTTTGAGGCTGAGTTCTACGTTCTACAAATCTGTTTTTACCTTAACTAAAATAAATTGCTGAAAATGCGTGATGTCATCATTTATATTTAACACAAACGGGGAAAACTTTCTACACTGAACCCCCCCGGGTTCACAACTGATTTTAACAAGAAAATAGTGACTTTGATTGCTTAATAGATACTTACGATTTTATTCTCTTATCTGTTCCATCCTAAATACAAACACAGAACAGAAAAGTTAGATTAAAACGAACATAAATAATAAATAACAGCTAGTGCAAAAATACCGTGATTCATAACATGTGGAACGAATTTTCAGGATAGATTCAGAATCTAAAATCGAAAAAATTCTCATAAACATGGGCCTGAAAACCCTTCATTATAGGGTTACAGCTTCTTGAAGATGAACCAGGCTAATCACTTTTTGTAGATAACTTTTGCAGTAATTGCACTCAAATTTTAAAATTTCATATGTGAGCATTATTCACGTAATTAGTTATTCATGTATTTGTAATAATTTTGGTTTGAATAAGAACACTAGTGTCTTATACGGGGGGGGGGGGGGGGGCACGTAATATTTTCTTCTACATATTTTAGATTTTAGCATTTGTTTGAACTTTTAGATATAAAATCTTATTCTCCGCCATACCCATACAAAATTGCACAAAGGAATGTACTCCTGTTGAAAATTTCTAAGTCTAACAGTTTTCGAGAATATACCATGCTTTTCTAAAATTAAATTGCCATGAAGGTCTAATAAGTGTTTTCTTAATACGATAGAATAGAATAGTTTCCACAAAACTTTGAGAGTAAATTCTATAAACATGCGGCGTCCATAAAAGCTGCTTATGAAATTAAATCTATGGAAGAGGTAATACTGTTCCCACTTCGACTGTAGACTGCAACTTGCCCGGTAACGAAGCGTGTTTGGGCAAATATTTATAGGAACTTTTAATTATTTTCAGATTCTTTATCTGTACTGAAAGTGCATCAACATGTTATCAATCATCCTGTGTGCATCGCCACATATAATCACAAAAATATGCATTGATTCCTCAACTGCAACTTGTATGTCACCATCCCAGTGGCAGAATTACCAGGTCCAGGACCCCGTGTTATGATTTCCTTGTCGATGTGCCATCATTAGAGTTGGGCAAATGCATATTTGCATCTTTTTTCCTATTGATCATAAAATGTTAATTTTTCGTATATACACGTTTCGTGATGTTTAGAGTCATAAAAAGTAAATTTTATTTTGCATATTTGGCATATATTACAACTTTACGGCATATATTAGTGCATATTTTAGCTTTTAATGGCATGAAAATGCATATTCTAGCCAAAAAAAAATAAAATTTCAAATAAATTATCAAATAAAATATTCGTAGTTCTTAAAAGAAATTGCACAATTTCTTCTAGTGAAACCACATGAACCCTAGACTTGCACTTTCTAAATTTCCAAGTAGGGGTAGAGGAAATAAAGGATTAACTGACAAAGGTTGTATTATTTGGGTAGGTCTTATCCCTTAGGTACAAATTTCTTTGAAAATAATATTTGGAAATTGTTCTTATACTTATTCTTAGAAATACTTATTTATAATTTTAGTGCTTGACTAGTTCATTTGTTGCCTTGACAGAGAGCTGTAAAGTGTAATTGTCCAGTCTATACCCTGAAAATGCCTAAAGTTGCTAGTTCAAAAAACGATTTAATTAAGAAGTGGTTGAAGCTGTATACATGTTTTAAATACGATGGAAGTGTTGTGTTGTGCGTCATCTGTAAAAAAGAGGTATTTATCCGTTTATTTTAATTTTGAATTAAAAAAAAACTCTTTACTCTGTTTAAAGTTAAAAAACTTCAAACAAGCCAAAACAGCAAGTTAAAAATTTAACACTAATTTGTTATTTTATTTTGTAATTAAGCAAACAATTTAAGAATAAAATTAGAAAGTTTTTTTTGTGATATTGCAAAGGATATGGCACAGGCCACAGGGCACATTCAATTATTTTCCTTTGTGTAAGCTGTAGTAAATTGTACTTAAATATTGTTTTTACAGATAAACGTTAATAAAAAGTAAGTTTCAACTTGATTAGCACGTAGCCACTTGTTCGCATCAAAAAAGAAAAAATAATACAAACGAGCCAAAACAACAATTATTGCTGAACTGCTTGAATAAGAATGTCAACAATTTCAACGACGATTTGTGTAGAATGATGGTTTCATGCAACATTCCATTAAATAACATGGACGTTTTCAAAATTATACGAAGAAAATCTTCAAAAAATAAGAAACGTTGTTTCAAATAATTGTATTTGGTTTAGTGTTTACGAAACCACCGATGCTAAAGGAAGATAGGTATATAGCGAATTTTATTGTAGGTGTCTTAAACAGCAGTCCTTCTTCCAGTTATTTAATTGCTGTTAAACAACTAGAAAAAACCAACAATTTGACAATTTCACGTTTTGTCAATGAAACCCTTTCGTTACTTTATTTGCCAAATCAAATACCACCAGAAAGGATTTTATACATGGTGACTGATGGTGCCACATACATGGTAAAAGCAGGCAAAATTTAAAAATCTTTTTCCCAAACTTAATTCATGTAACTTGTTTGGCCCATGCGATGAATAGGGTGGCCGAAGTGGTTAGACCTGAGTTTCCTTTAGTCAATAAATTAATCAATAACGGAAAAAAGGTATTTTTAAAATCACCACTTCGCGTCGAAGTTGACAAAGACTTGCTTAAAGATGTGCCCTTACCTCCACAACCAATTCTCACCAGGTGGGGAACGTGGATAGAAGCCGCTCTATTTTATTGTGAAAATTACAGTGAATTTAAAAATGTTGTTAACACCTTTGATTCAACTTCTGCTCAGTCTATAGCAGATTGTCAAGATATTTTTAAAGTGTCCGGAATTGCAACCTCAGTTGTCCTACATAAAGGCTCATTTTTCGGAAATTCCTAGCATCATTAATAAATTAGAAACACAAAACCTGCTTCTCACTGAATCTTTAGAATTAATCGAAAAATTTCATTCAATTTTGAATAAAAATAAAAATAAAATATGCAAAAAAGTTAGCAGCAAAATGGACGATTTAATTCAGAAAAACAGCGGACTTTCAACTCTGAATTCCATAAAAAATATTTTAAATGGAGATTTCTTAAGCAATGACCACAATGACTAATGTTTTGCAGTTAAAAATTCACATTTATTTAAATATTGTCCAGTAACTTCTTGTGATGTAGAAAGAAGTTTTTCCAGCTACAAAAATATATTGGAAGATAAGCGGCAACATTTTCTCGTTGACACCATTGAAAAGCGCACATGATTATTTATTGTAATAAATAGGTTGTGTTATTTAATGATTTTACTTCTACCTGTATTTTTGTATATGCAAATAAAAAATGCAGTTTTAACTGAACATAATAATGCGTTTCTATATTATGTAAGCCCTTTTGATTTTTTGAATGTTGAGTGTTTGTAACTAAAAATAATGAAAATCATTAATTGTATTTATCTTTTTCTTTCAACGAAAAATTACATTTGATGCAAAACGTGCTTTAACTCGTATAATAATTACTAGTATTTTAAACTGCAGATTCAAATAAACATCAGATTTTCATGTTAGGCACTAAATAAACAAACTAACTTTTTTTAGTGCATATCGCAAAAGGTTACTGCATATTCTTGCATATATTGAAGGTTTTATGCGGCATATGTTGGTGCATATATGCACTATCGTTACAGCATATTTGCCCAACTCTAGCCATCATAGTAGGGCAACGACAAATATAATAGTTACTACTTGTTCAGTGAAAGCTGCATTTGTATTTATTCAAAGCGTACAGACATGCAGTAATGTAGTTTTTGAGAATATGGAATTTGTAAAAATTTTGTTTAATGAGACTTTGTGGTTTAATTATAATTTTTTGCAGACTTGCAAAACGCATTAATTGTTTTATAACGTAAAGGATTTTTTTAATGTATTTAATGTTTATATCAAGTAACTTTATTGGAATGCTAGTCTAATGCTTAAGTTAACATGCTAAAAAAGTACTAAATTAGTTAACGTAGATTTTAATGTTTTTATGTTTTTTACGTATTTCATGTTTTTTTTAAATCCTGGTTTATACAAGCTACCATTAGATATTTAAATCTTAGGTTAGAGATGAATATTATACAATGTTTATTGTGATCTGTATAATAGGCAGGAGTCCTTCTGAAATTTTGTAAAATAATCGCTATCCGCACACAAGTAAATAATAAACTTTTGAAGTACTTAAAATACTTGTTTTTATTATACTAATTATACTGTTAAAGAGATGCACTATGTCTAGAGTGACTGTCCGCATAGATTTTGTCAATTCAGTACAATTTTAATGTATTATTATGTACTGATTTTTGTTTCTATTCTATTTTTAATGTTTTAAATTACGTTTATCATTTTGTGGTTATGCGGTTTGTATGTTACACAATTGTAATATGTGCAGGTAGATGGTACCCTCGTAGGCAACTGTTAACCGAAACGACATTAAAGCACTGCATTCATTCTACGATAAAATTGTGCAGTTACTTCGTTGTCTTCTAATTCGATTACATCTTTATACTTTACTACTGCTATTGTCTACTTTCACTAAATAATTGCAGTAAAAATTAGTACTCTATAGTATTTAAGAAAATATGTAGAGTAAGCAGTAAAGTATGATTCATATGGGTCAATTATTAATTTTTTTCATGTTTCTATTTTTAATTACAATGCCTTACAATCATTCCATTCTTTAACTACATAAACTGTAGCATTCCACCATGACCCATGCACATAATAAACATCAAATCGGGCGCATCAAATTGCTGTACAGAACTAATTTTGTGTTTTCGTTTTTTTTCGTGTTTTTGCTTTGCAATAAGCCTTTTGGGGGCCTTATCGATGTCAAAACTGGGTGCACTAAAATCTGTTTTTTTTCGATTTTCCCAAGAAAATCAAAACCAAGTTTTACCGCTTCCTCGCATTAATGATCGTTTTCCCGAAATTGAATTCCATAACTACAGTGCTCGCTACAGTGATAATCAGTGTGAAGATATAAATTTTCAGGCTATATTAAATATTAAACCTTTTCAATATTGCAATAAATAATGAATTATAGGAACATATGATCGAGAATAGTTGTCACTATAATGTTCTTATAATTCTTGGGCTATGACAGTATAACATCACAGTATAAACAAAGTAAGGTTTAGAAAAATTTGACGCGCCATCTCTCCGCTAAACATTTCGTGACGCCCATATCAAACTCGAGTGACAACACCATACCCTTCCAGTCAGTCATCCTGGTTGCCAATATAAATTTTAATGGTTAAATTACCCTATGGTCAGGATGCATAACTATGCATGACATGCGCTTTGCGACAAAACCTTTGACAATAATTATGGGTTGCTAAAAAGTTCGAAAATACCTCCATATCTCAGTTATTATTAGTTTTAGAAAAATATTTGAAATAAAAGTTCCTCTATTCTAGGTGTTCTACATGGTTCCACTAAACGCAGTACATTTAATGAAAAAAGGCCCACTGAATCCTTATAAAACAATAAACAACCTTGATTTTTTTTAATGACGGTGTTTTTTTGTCGTTTCTGTATAGGTAAAAACATTCTAGGGTTACATAAGAAAATTTATGAGAAAAACGCAAATCAAGATGATTTCCATCCAGGGTATTAATTATTATACCTGCAATTTTCTTTAAATTTGAATTTACAGTGCAGGATGAAAAATATTACCTCCGTATTTTTTATTATTTAAATAGACGTTTAATTAACCACAAAACTAATTCTTGAATTTTGAATTTTAGAACGCGTTTAAAAAATCGCAGTATATATCTTTAAGGTACCGGAACTTACATACATAGCGTTACGGTAAAACATTTTTATTGGTTAGTCGGATGTGGGCGTTACTTACCATAATGAAGTTGTGTTACTGGTTTGGTAAACGAAAATTGTGTAGACTTCATTCAAATGAAGTAAAGAGGCTCTTTTAACTTTTCCTTCATTCGTGTTATGAATCCTAAAAAATATTGCAATCATTATAAGAGACATAGTTAAATATGATCTGAAAAGAAATACCTATTTGGAAATCGTAAAATTGTAGTTATTTTAGCATTAGTGTAACTTTAAATTAAACTATCTTCTTCCATTGTAACATGTAGCTGCGTACTAAATTACAAATGATGTTGATTGTTTACATTACATCAAAAGGAAATTTTTTTATGTTGTGATTATTATCAACAGTAATCGAAAGTACAATTCTTTTAACTGCCTGAAAATAATTAATTTAAGTATTTCTCAACTTCTTAACTGTGTTTTTACTAGTTAATTGTTATTCTACATACATATTTGATTAAAATTAAAACAGTACCTACTTACTCCTCTTTAATTTTCTGCTGTTAGTCCGTCTTTTTACTAAGCTGAAGCTTCTAATAAATTGAGTTTTGTAAATTACATTCGTGTGTTAATTAATAAATCACCGAAGGATGCGTTTATTCGTTATTACTTTACTTTTTGAACGAATCGAATTGTCTCGTCAACTGCTAGAACATTTCACGAGGGTTAGGTTAAAATTCACGGCACTGTCAAAGAGATAAATCTTCACTGCTGCCCTCTCGCGGCAATCATTTGTGGGTCCCTCCAAAACAATGGAAATATTAAAAAGCGGAATCACCAACATATATACAAGGTGTGTATAAATTGGCGAAAGAACTACACGTGGCGATGTTGGTCATAAAATTGTGTCGAAAATCGTAATACCAAAATATTGTACCATGCTTCCTGGGTATGCACGGGATCTTCATAGTTTGAAAATGAAGTCTTTTAATAAGTGTTTTAATTCATTATCTGTTGACAGAAGGAGCTGCAAATTAGAAGAAATAAGAATTGTAATAAATATTTTTTCATAGATGTTGTTTTTCAGCCCCAAAAGCGTGTTGTAAACATTTCTTCGTTAACTTATTAATGTAGAAAATACATATGGCAGCATTGTAAAACAATAATTATTCAAGAGTGATGCAACTCTAAATTACGTCTGTCTTGATAACGTCAAAGTTTGACAAGTGTAAAAATTTGTAATTGGACTTGCTTTTTCTATCATCGTTGCTTCTCTCGTAGTTATTAGCACAGATAAGGTTAACACTACAGATATACGACCGTTTATACAAAATGTCCGCTCATATTTGGAGACGAAATTAGCGTTAGTTTGGCTACAACGCACCAGACTAATTTTAGGGCGCTGCTATCGCTATTTGTTTATTACTGTTGAAATGTGTTGGAAACTGTTTTATCGGGGATTTGAGTGGATCTGTCACATCATGAATATAATTTAAGTAGAATTGGCTTCAATATTAATTATTTACGAAAAATTGCGATTTTACAATTAAACATGGCAGATGGCTGTCTAACTTTTGGTTTGAATATGTGCTAAGTAATCTGCTCAATTACAGTCATCTGTGACTTAATTATAAATTGTCATTGTAGCGCCATCTTTTTGCAGATTATTAATCATATAAAACAAGCTGCCGATAGCTCACGTATTTACCGTATATCTGTAGTGTTAACCTTATCTGTGGTGTAGTACAAAGTATAAATGTACCAATTTAAGTTAGCGAGGTAATGTCAACAACTGCTTGAAAGACAAAAAGATGCTTTCCATGCCTTCTGCCAATAATAAATACAATTAAAATTAATTAAGTAGGTAAATAGTTATTCTAACCTCCACGACACCACAGTAGCAAAGTGGCAGAAAACAGCTTAACTGCTCAATATAACGTTCGTATTGATAAATAACTTATAACTACACAATAAAAAAGTATATAACACACAACCACGAACACAAACTAACTTATAAAAACGACAAACCACTCATGAAACTACCGCTAGCCCACACTGCAAACATACAAATAACAAGAAGTATACGTCCCACAACAGCCATTTTGTTGGTTTAGTGGCGCCACCACCGGTAATGTCAATCGCCTATTAGTATTAATTATTATTATCTTCGTTTTCTTGTTTTGTTCACTAACAATGGATTTTACGTTCAATGATCCTTAGTTACCATGCATTATAACAAAACACCTGTGGTGTGTGGATCCAATGTTGTCAAAAGTACGTTCTTTTAAAATGGTTCCTGAGGACAGAGGAATTATTGTCCACCATTTTGGTATTAAGATTTTCGACTCAGAATTTTATGACCAACATCGCCAAGTGTAGTTATTTCACCAATTTATACACACCCTGTATATTAGCTATCCATGCATCTTGGTTATGCTGTTTTGGGTTTATCAAACATAATAAAATACAGGTAAGTTTCTATTTTTAGTTAGTATTTTATTATTGAAATTAAAATTACATAATTTTCAAATATTCCATGCTTAACAGTTCCAAGTAAATTAACAAGCTAGTTTTATGCCAAATACTTTGTCGACTTTACAAAATGGATATTAAAATGGAACAAGAATTTGTGGATGATAATGAGATGAAACTTACCTGCACAGTCAACATTGTCGAAGAGCTAAAACATAATGACAATGCCAGCATGACTAACACAACTACCATTAAGCAGAAAATGAAGATACTTACCGATTACCCCTTAATAAATATGAAACGGGAGGAGATTGACCTCAAAGAAGAAACTGCAAATGTAAACGAAACAACACGTCCATCGTTAAAGGTTACAGACTCAAAACGACAAAAGGTTCATTGCTCTATTTGTGATTATAAGTGTGACCGCAAATATCGTTTAATAATTCATTATAGAAAACACACTGGAGAAAAGCCGTATAGCTGCAACATTTGCGATTACAAAGGCTCCCAAATAGGTCATATAGCAAATCATATGAAGATTCACACGGGTGAGAAGCCATTTTGCTGTACATTCTGTGATTATAAGTGTAGCAGAAAATCCCGTTTAGTACTTCATAACAGAATACACACTGGAGAAAAGCCGTATAACTGCAACATTTGCAATTACAAAGGTTCTCAAAGATGTCACCTGCTAAGACATTTGAGGACTCACACAGGAGAGAAGTTATTCAGCTGTACATTATGTGATTATAACTGCACAAAACAAATGTTACTAACTAATCATGTAAAAAGAATACATACCGAGGAAAGACCATTTAGTTGTACCATATGTGATTACACATGTACTCACCAAGCACGCCTTAATTACCATTTAAAAAGTCATACAGAAGGAAAACCCTTTCGTTGTACTTTTTGTAATTACAGTTGCTTGAACAAATGTGTTCTAACAAACCATTTGAGAAAACATACCGGTGAAAAACCGTACGGCTGTGCGGAGTGTGATTACAGATGCCGAGTTAAGGATCAGCTAGTTAATCATGTACGAACACACACTGGGGAAAAACCGTATAGTTGTGATGTTTGTGATTACAAGTGCATTCAGAAAAGTCACTTAAATAGACATTTCAAAACTCATAGGGGTGTGTCTGCAATATATATAAAAGAAGAATTCGATAATAGCGATAAGTTATTAAATGAATTGGAAGTTAAATCGGAGCAGCTGGAATTTGTAGAAAAGTAATTATGTACAGATGTAGTTAGTTGTATTATATTAGTAAATGTATCTCTTCTATAAATATATTTCTATGAAAGTAAATTAAATATCGTTAACTATTTATGCTCCTAAAGGTAAAAGTTTTAAGCTTTAGTTTTTCGAGTATACTCTACTACGATAAATTATTTTATATAAAGTTTATGTCGCATGAGAATATTTGAGATTTGGTCTACATACATTCGGTAGATGGACCCCCGCGCATGTTGCTAAAGTAATAGGCCCACTTTCTTACATAGTAGAATTTGATGGTAGTGTTAAAACACAAGTAGGTAGTAACCCAGATTAGGAAACATTATGTACAGACCATTACGTTGCAATATGATCAGGTTAAATCTGCTTTTTCAACATTTTTGAATAACAATTAAAACAAACAAATATTAGAAGTTTCCACAGAAAAAGGATACAACTTCTTGCAATGATTAATTTCCAAGAATAGATATAGTGGATGAAATGTTCACTGCCATGACTCTCTTGTGCATCATCGTTCTACTTGTACGTATTACATTTTCACTAATTATTGCTTTCTTTGAATTTAAACTTTTTTTATATAAATGTTTTTTTTCGATAATGTTTTAGGAAGCTATTTTTTCCACAATTTTTCTTTAAATGAATAGAACTAGATACTTTCTACAATAAGAAATGTATTTTAAAAATATTCTTTTTATAATTGCATTCAATATTTAAATAGTTCTATACTTTACAGAATTGGAGATTAACCAAAATATGCTTAAAATTCTTTGGCATGATACTTTTGTATAATCCATCCTATACACAAGCCATCACACACAAACATAACCTCATAATTCTTTGATTTAGGATTGAGCAGTAGTCAAGTATAATTTAACATAATAAATGCGTTTTTAACTCCATGTAAGTTCAAATTTGGTATATATTTTTTAACAATTCCAGTAAAGCTTACCCGATTTACAGAAATTTAAGGTTCAGTAATGCAAAGGGTGTAAATAAAGGAAACTTCTAATTTGTGCCAAATAGCTTCTCGAATTTGCAAAATGGATATTAAAGTAGAACCTGAATATGTCGAAGTTAATACAAATTATGAATATGAAAATGAAGATGATAACGACATGAAATGTAACATGAACGTTACCGAAGAGGTAAAGCGTAACGACAGTTCCATGGCATTTAACACCATCATTATTAAGCAAGAAGTGAACGAATTTAGTGATTCTGTCATAACAAACATCAAACAGGAGGAGCTTGACAGCGATGAAGATATTGCAAATGTAAAGGGAACAGCAGGCACAATATCGTCAAACAGCACCCCCGCGAAACGGAAAAAAACCTGTGACAAAAAATTAAATGACACTAACAAAACAAAGTGCTTTAAATGTCAGTTTTGTTCCCGTTCATTTGTAGTGAGAGGTTGTTTAAAAAACCACTTGAAAACACATACTGGAGAAAAGTTGTACCAGTGTACATTTTGTGATTACAGCGCTATCCAAAAGTGCAAGTTAACTTACCACTTAAGAACACACACGGGTGAAAAACCCTTTCATTGTACTGTTTGTGATTATAAGTGTAAAACTAAATCTCGTTTAACTATTCATAGCAGAATACACACTGGAGAAAAGCCGTACAACTGCAACATTTGCGATTATAAGTGTTCCCGAAAAAATTATCTAACAAGTCATATGCAACTTCACACCGGAGAGAGGCCATTTTCTTGTACATTATGTGACTATAAGTGTGTAAGAGAATCGTACTTAATTAACCACGTAAGAAGCATTCATACTGGGGAGAAACCATTTAGTTGCGACTTTTGCGATTACAGGTGCACTCAAGAAATCCTTCTAAAACACCACTTACAGACTCACGAAGTAGAAAAACCCTTTCGTTGTGCTTTGTGTGATAGCGGTTTTGTTCAAAAAACACTACTGACTCGTCATATGAGAAAAAAACACTGTAGCGAAAAGCCCTACAGTTGTACGATGTGTGATTACAGCTGCAGTGTGAAATACCTGCTGAGTTATCATCTACGAACTCACACTGGTGAAAAACCTTATAGCTGCACCTTTTGTGAGTATAAATGTTCGCACAAATCACAGTTAACTCGTCATATTAGGATTCACACCGGTGAACTGCCATACAGTTGCGATATGTGCGATTACAGAAGTAGCCAGAAAAGCAATTTAGTGGCTCATTTAAAGACCCATGGAGTCAAAGACCCGTTTTCTTGTACTTTATGTAATTATAAAGCTAACAAAAAATCACATCTAGTTCGACATTTGAAGAATCATACTACAAGGTATGTAGATAAAGAACCCGATGATAGCAATGGATTAGCCATTCAATCGGAGGAACTAGCTTTTGAAGAACAAGTCGATAGCAGTTAAGAAAATATTACAAAAGACTTTATAATAAATTATTTTACTGCATGTAGATAATTGTATTCCAGTTTTGTGGTTTGGTTGTGTATTATTATGTATAGTAACTCAGTGGCGGCTATTTAGGTGAAGGCCGGCTTCACCTATAAATAAAAATGTAAAATCTTTTTGTTAGTTTAAAAACAGACTATGTTAAAAAACATATACAATATTTTATTATTATTGTAACATATTATTATCATACATTATTTTTATCCTAAAATCGGTATACATATTTGTTTATTTTTTCGTGACCATATAAACATACAATACCATTATTTTCGTGGGGGAGTGGATTTCTACGGCTCTGATTTATATGCACACTATAAATATATTAGATATGCACTTAAAATATGCAATTTATGCAAATATAATATAAAATCTTGTTGAAAATGCATTTTTACGAGTTTTTGATGATTTCTTAATTATGGTTCTTTTTTAAAAAATAAATCTCAGTATTACAATTTATTAATCTAAAAAATATATAATTTTATGATTATAATTAACAATAAGTAAGAAAACATGATAAATATTAAACATTATTATTTAATATCAATAATTATGAATAATGTTTACAATGTGAAGTATTATTTACAATTACGTACATTTTTCGTTTTTTAAATATAAAACCATGTCTGCTGTCGGCTAAAATTGCTTTATAGTTCGAGAAGCTTCTCTGAACACAATATGTAAGAGGTGAATACTTAAATTTATGTATTCTTCTAAAGAATGATCTTTTAATTCGTCCATCAAATTACGTTGTCCATTTAATACATTAATTATGTTTTTAATTAACTTGAAAGCTACATATTTATAATATCTTTTAATTTTTGTTTTATTGTTGATCTTTTGGGCGAATTGATTTTATAAAGTGAAGTACCCACATCGTCTACTAATTTAATATTTGCTCAATTGTTAGTTACTGCTTTTTCCAATGTTGCTATGAATTTTGAAATACATAAAAAATTATTTAAAATGAACAGCAGTTCCTCACGAACCCTTCTTGCATTAAATGCATTTTGAGCATTGGCTATACACAATGCATCATATTTATTTAATTTACTAAGAGTGTTCTTAATGGTTTCGAAATTGTTTGCATAATATTCTGCTGCAGAAAGCCACGTACGCCATCTTGTCAGTATTGGTGGTTCCGGAGGAAGTGGTAAGTCGCGTGCTACTTCTTTAAATGCCTGTATACGACTTGGGGCTTTGCAAAAAACTTTTTTAACATTACATATAATGTTGTTCGTATTAGGGTAGGTATATTTCTCTAACTTTTTCTGCTACCCGGTGCAGACCATGAGCAATACAAGTTAACTGTGACATTTTACTATATAAAATTTGAAGTCCACTTCCGGTTTTCCATATGTATGATGCACCGTCAGTGACAAAGAGAAGTACTTTCTAATACTGCATTCCAATTGGCCACAACAGAGCCATTGAATTATTAAATAATTTAGCAACAGACGCATGATTGATATTTTCGAAAACGTCCATGTTTAAAAGATAAGATTTCGTGGAATTTACTTGAGAAAATTATTCCAAAACCCTTCAGTTACAAGAAAATAGAAACCCAACTCTTAGAAGCCTTGCAGTATATTTTTATGAGTTTACGACTTCCTGCTTTTAAGCAAGCTGCAAGTTGTAAAATAGTTGTAAAAGTGTACAGAATGGACACAATTCTATAAAAATCACGAAATAGCAACTTTTTAAAATAATACAAAATAATGCTTTTAAATGCATTTTTAAATAAACCAAAAACTTCATGTAGGTAAAACAACTAACTTTTGAACAACTTGATATTTTACGACAACATTTGGTGTGCTTTAATGGGAAATTAAATACTATTTTTAGCTAATAATTAAATTTTGTATCATTCAAAATGGCGGCTGGGATTTTATTATAATTTTTTATTAAATAGAAAGGGAATCAAGTGACACCTCATTTGAAAGGTCTTTTAGTTCTGCGTCTGATCCTAGAATTTCAAAGTAAAATATTTAGCCATAACAAAATGGCGGATTTTAAATAAATGGACTCCCTCAATTCAAAATTGCTTTGATTTTTTTTATCTTGTAGTCCACTTTTTCATTTGGAAGACAAAATTTTCCCAGAAACATCTCGGGTGGCTGGGAATAATACTGAAAACGTTATGTTCCAACAAGAAGGTGCGCCGCCTCATTATTATAGGCCTGTTTCTGACTTTCTTAACGGACATTTTCCTGGAAGATGATGGATTGGTAGGCGGGGGCCTGTAGAATAGCCTCGCTCCCCAGATTTAACCCCCGTAGATTTTTTTTCTAAGGGGATATCTGAAATCGAAAGTCTACAGAGCCCGTCCACAAACAATTGAAAAACTGGAGCAACGCATTGCAGAAGTTTGCAGAAATGTCACTCCAGAAACTTATGAAAAAGTAACGCAGGAATTTCATAACCGACTTTTTATGTGCCAAGAATTGAATGGTGAACATTTCGAACACTTAATTTAATTTATCTACAACAGTGAGTAAGAGTAAATTTCCACTTTACTCACTCTTAGGAGTGAGTAAAGTGGAAATTTACTCTCTAGGTGACATTACCTCATTTTATATTTTTTTCTCGTTTTCAAAGTAATGCGATGCAAATGGCGATTAGTAAAGTCAGCAATTTTATGTTTTGTTTCAAAGACATTGTGATGCAATGCTTTCATTTTTAAAACGTCAAAATTTTTTAAAACGTCAAAAATTTAAATATTTTTGAAAATGTACATATTATTCTGTTGTAGATAAAATTTTATATAGAACACATGACTAAAGTGTCTTTTTTTGAATTCGTAGATTTATATCACTCGCTGACGCTCGTGATGGCGCCCAGCCGCCATTTTGAATGATACAAAATTTAATTATTGGCTAAAAATAGTATTTAATTTGCCATTAAAGCACACCAAATTTTTTGGTAAAATATAAAGTCGTTCAAAAGTTAGTTGGGGAGGGGACCCGTATAACCACACAATACAGAACCTATATCGAACCTGTATTTAAATCTTTAGTCGATACAGGCTTTCTGTACCCTATGGATAGCGCGACGATAGAGATTACATATCGATTGGGTATAGTTGTCTTTACTAACTCTGTATATAAGATGTAAAGCTCCTGTACAGACAACATATAGTTAAAGTACAGATGCAGTTAAGATTGCGTATAGAGCACATGAAGGTACTGTAAAGATACGATATAGGTTTTTAAAGATACTATTCCGATGCTGTATCGTCCAAATTAAGGTGCGGTATAGATAATTCAAGCAATTAATTTTAGATTAAAAAAAAATATTTTTTTACGCGGATATATTTTCTTTTATAATATTTTATACAACCCCTCTGTATTTTTTTAGGTAATTTCATTTACACTAATGTATTTATTGATAGATTTTTAATTTTAAAAATGCGCTGCATACCTTACCTTGGCGGGGAATCGAACTGGCCATCTTTGGTTTGTGAGTCGGTCTCCTTGCACCCTGAGCTAATCTCGCCTCTTATAAGATTCGACCGCTAAATGTTTTAAGAGTATTACAGAAGGTTATGATGGACAATATGATACAACTGTACTACCAAGAATTACAGTTAGGGTTAAACCGTTTTTTTTGCAGTAAAATTTATAGTGACGTTGCATAATATCTCGTTAAGGGCGTATAGTATGCTTGGATAAAACGTGATTAACAGGGACTACGTAGAAAACGCATTGGACGCTTAATAATAAAGTTAGACATTTTTGTGGGCTCTTGAAATTTTTAAAGTTAAATGTGTTTCATGTTTCTCATTTTCTAATTTTGTTTTTTACATTAATTTTAATGTAGAGTAAAATCATTTTATAAATAGTTGGTAAAGTGTATCGTTTGTAGCTTTGATAAGTTTTTAATAAACTGATGCCGAAACAAAAAAAAGACAACTACGTAGTGTGCATACAAGCGAAGTGGAAAAAAGCAGATATAAACGACGTTAGATTATATATAGTATTAAAATTTCAAGAAACACGTGAAAACAGACTATTTTGATAGAGTAAAGTATTAAGAAAAATAAACAGTGAAGAATTATAGGGGATAAAATATAAAACAGTTTTAGTAGGTTCAGACATTTCGAGAATCTTACTTCGAAATAATTGATGTCTTTGTATTATTTTACCACCAACTATTTTAAAGTACATTATTTCTGAATTTCTCGCCATTGCTGAGGTCAGAATTGTAATTTCAAGAAAAAAATATCACGTAATATGTCCATGTTGATGTCGGTTCGTACTTTGTACTGCTGGCGCTGGGATAAGCTTTAAATATCTTTATCTTTTATCTTTATCACTCGGTAGTGTGCAGAAGTGTATGTGTTTCTGAAGCTCCGATATAAAAGTCCAATCGGCCTATATCGAGCTATCTAAAAACACAAGAAAGTAGTAGAGCAGAGGAAATAAAGTGTCCTTAAAATCTGGAAAGATTGAAAACACAGGAAAAGGCACTGGAACAGTGAGTAAATTTGTCCTAAATAAGATTGGTTTGAGGTTAAAAGATAGTGAATAAGGTGGAGAGTTGCATGCAGCTAATTGATAAGAAAAATAACAATACGTAAATTCGACCCACGAAAAATTTTTGAGGATAGGCAACACACGGTACGCTGAAGTGAGTATAGTAGCCTGCCTCCAGGGGCTAAAGAACAATGAATTACACAAAGAAGTGCCGGCTCTCCGAGGTGTAGAACCGGAGTCAGCACTTATCGCTGTGAAGAAGTAAACAAGATGGAGGAGGTGGCAGAGCTACTAAAACAGATACAGAATAGGCTGGATGGAATGGACGAGAAGCTGGGACAAATAGTCAATGATATCAGCGCAGTAAAGATAGAAAATAAGCAACTGAAAGAGAAAGTCGAACACCAAGACAAAAGGATAGAATTCTTAGAGAGAGAATCTAGAAAGAAGAACCTGGTGATGATGGGAGTGGTGGACGAAGAAGGAGAAGAGGAGAACGAGACTCTGGAAAAAATCCTGGTGGTGATGAATAACCTGGGAGTAGAAATGGATAAAGAGAAGGACCTAGAAGACTACTTAAGGTTAGGAAAACACAGGGGGACAGGAACGAGACCAATATTAATTAAACTGAGAAAATACAGCAAGAAAATGGAAATCCTAAAACAGACCAAGAACTTAAGAGGCACAGATATAGGGATTAGCGAAGACTATCCCAAAGAAATACAAGAAGAACGGAAAAAACTAATCCCTATTATGAAGGAGGCGAGAACAAAAGGGCATAAGGCGCTTATAAAATACAACAAATTAATAATAGATAATGAAGTATATAGTATGGAGGAAAAGGACCTAGTAACCCAACAACAGCAACAAAAAGAGAAAAGCGGAGAGAAAAACACCAGCATTAAAAGATCAGTAAGTGATAGGTCACCCAAAGAAGACATGTTACAAGCACAACTAAGAAAAATAACAAAGACGGCGAGAGAAAAAAACTAAGCAAGAAAGAAGGGGACAGGAAAAATGATAACAACAAAAGCAATGGACACGGAAAAGAAGGAACACGGAGCACTAAATTAGGTACATGGAATATAAGAAGTATAAACGGTAAAGAAATAGAACTAAGTGAAGAATTTGAGAGAGCGAGCCTAGAGATATTGGTGATATCAGAAACAAAGAAAAAAGGAAAAGGGAAGATAGAATTGGACAATGCACATCTGTTATTATGGAGCGGAGTAGAGGAAAAGGAAAGAGCAAACGCGGGAATAGGATGTATACTCCACAGAGACATCAAAGAAACAGTAAGCAAGTGGGTAGCAGTATCAGAAAGAATAATGACCATAGAGCTTAAGAATAAAACAAGTATGAAAACAGTAATAGCAGTGTATGGACCTGACGAAGATGAGAAGGCAGAAAAGAAGGAAAAGTTCTGGGACGACCTAAATAAAACAATGGAAACAACTAGAGGTAATATTTTTGTAGCCGGAGATTTTAATGGAAGAGTGGGAATAAGAGATCACACATATACAACAACCTTAGGAAAATATGGAGAAGAAAAAAGAAATAACAACGGGAAGAGACTATTGAATTTCTGTATAATACACGACCTAATAATAACGAACACGTTCTTTAAACACAAAGACATACACAAGTTCACTAGAGTACAACCAAGTAGAAGCGAGAGATCAATTATTGATTACGTATTGGTAGAACGAGAGAACAGGTCGATAGTACGAGATGTCAGAGTAAAAAGAAGTTTTGAAATACACAGCGACCATCTGCTACTAGTAGCAGAATTAAGAACAGAAGGAGAGGCAGCTAAAAATAACAAAGTAGTAGACCAAAGGAAAATATACCAAGAAGTGATAAAATCGTACAGACTACAAGACAAAACAGTAGCATCCAGATATGAGGAAGAAATAAATGCAAAGTTAGCAGTAGAAATGGAAATAGCAGAAAATACAGATATAGAAGAAATGTGGACAGTATTTAAAAGGGTCATTACCGAAGCAGCACGAAAGGTATGTGGTATAAACAAGCAGGGCAACCATAAGAAACAAACAGCTTGGTGGACAGAAGAAATCAAACAGGAAGTAAAGATGAAAAAGGAAAGATGGCGAAGATATTTAAGAGAAAAAACAGAAATCAGCTATGAACGGTACAAAGAACAAAGGATGAAGGTGAAGAACCTAATTAAACAATCGAAACAGAAAACATGGGAAGATTTCGGGAATAAACTAGAGAAAGACGGAAAAAGCAACCAGAAGCTGTTCTATAGAGTACTAAAAAATCTCAGAGAAGGCAAAAAGATAGACAGTCTAGCAATTACTAATGAGGCAGGAGAAATACTGACAAAAGAAGCAGAAATAATGGAACGCTGGAAACAGTATTTCCAAAGTTTACTCAACGAGGAACCGATAACTGAACAACTAATAAACGTAGAGCTAGAAATACAACAAGGAGAGCGAAAAGAAATAAATGAAGGCCAAGAAATATCAAAAGAAGAACTAATAGATGCTATCAAACAACTCAAGATAGGTAAAGCACCAGGAAGAGACAAAATAACGACTGAAATGGTCAAAAACATGGGAGAAGAAGGAAAAGTATTACTACTGAAGATATGCAATAAAGTATGGAAAGAGGAACAAGTGCCAAAGGATTGGGAAATGGGACTAATAGTACCAGTGCACAAAAAAGGCGATAATAAAAATTGTAGCAATTACAGAGGTATAACCCTATTAAGTACAGCAGTAAAGCTCTTTGAAAAAATTATTGAAAAAAGATTAAGGGAACAAATCGAGCCATCGTTATCAGACACCCAAAGTGGATTTCGGAAAAATAAATGCACTCAAGACCACGTATTCGCAATAAAAGAAATTATCAACAGGACTTTGGCAAGAAATAGAACAGCATACATAGCATTCCTAGATATGGAGAAAGCTTTTGACAAAGTGCCAAGAACGAAAATATATAGCATTAGTAAAACCAATGTTCCTAGGATACAGAAAATTAGAAACAATTAGCGTTTCCGAATACGCCTTCGCGGACGATATTGCAATTGTAGCAAGAAGCGAAAAAGATCTAGAAGAAAACATCAATATTTGGAATAAAGTACTAACAGAAAATGGGATGAGACTAAACAAAAATAAGAGTAAAGTCATGGCTATAACTGAAGAAAGAAAGGAAATACACATAAGAGTAGAGAGTGAACTATTAGAACAGGTTGACAGTTTCCAATACTTAGGGATTACTTTGGACCAAAAAGGAAGACAAGATACAGAGTTAAATAATAGAATAAAAAAGGCAAACAGAGCATATTACGCGATGAGTAAGTGTCTCATAAATAAGAAAGAAGTGTCATCCCAGACAAAAATGAAAGTTTATAAATCAATATATCGGCCTATCCTGACGTATGGATGTGAATCATGGGTGCTATCAACAAAAGACAAAAGCAAGATTAGAGCAACAGAAATGAAATACCTACGAAGAGCCAAGGGAGTGACAAAACTAGATAGAATGAGAAACGAGCAAATTAGGACAGACCTCGATATAGAATCAGTAGAAGAATACATAGAACAACGACAACTGGGGTGGTGGGGACATCTCCAAAGACTAAACAACACAGCACTTGTGAAAAAAACCTGGGAATGCAAACCACCGTGGAAGAAGAAGAGAGGCAGACCAAAAGAAACCTGGGACAGCACAATAGGAAAAATCCTAAAGAAGAAGGAGAAAACATGGACAGAAGCAAAGAAACTCGCACAAAACAGAAAGGAATGGAAAAAATTTATAAAGAATTAGTTTAAGTATGATTTGTATTATGAATATGAAATGTATTTTAGGTGAAATCAGCCCTTACACCCTTCGGGTAGGAGAGGGATTCGATTATATATATATATATATATATATATATATATATATATATATATATATATATATATATATTTTCTATACAAGTCGAGATCATTTTATTATATATAATGTATAAGTCGAGATCCGTTTTGCAAGTCGAGATCCGATTTCGGACCTCGACTTGAATTTGTGTGTATATCGGGTTCTTTGACCTTATCAGTATGGTAGGAGTCTAAATTTAGATTTTTTGCTGGACCTCATTTTTCCGGTTTTTATCAATTTATATACAGAAATAGTTCCAAGTAGCTCGCTGAAGGGGGCGCTTAAGTGCCTGGTTTGTATATAATCACAATAGATATGATATGGTTAATCCGAGATCCTGCATTGTCGGCAACGTCGCGGATCTCAACTTTGTTAAATTGTATTTATATATTATTCGTTTATTTACATTTATTTAATATATTGTGTATACTGTGTCCCTTTTAACGTTATAACATTTTAACTCAATATATCAGCCGAACTATAAGACATAGAAGACTGATTCGATCGGAAGGTTATAGGGTTTTCTTCAAAGTTTTGTTTAACCTATTTGAAATTGTATGTGAAAACGAAAAGCAAGTGAATGAAAATATAAGTTAGGCTAAAGAGTAAAGATGGGTAACAAACAAAATTGAATTTATCCAAAAAGTGTTTTTATTCAGAGAATTAGTTATATCACAATTAATAAATGAAGAGGCGGTATTATGACATTCACTTATTTTTACTTTCCCATACTTTTACTAAAGTAAAGAAAGTTGTAATTTCATGCAAACTTTCGAATTTCAGATTTTAACGGAAATACGCGTTCTGGGGTCCAAGAAACCCAAAAAAGTGGTTTAAAAAAGTCTGTCTGTGGGTGGGTGCGTTTGTTTCCTTATATATCTGGAACCCCTTTCCTGATTTTTATAAGATTTAGTACGTGGAAGTTTTCTAGTTGCAGGTAATTTTTTGTAAGGTCGTTAATCGGAATCGGAACCGAAAACGGAAATTAGACCTGTTTTTTCTATAGATTATTTTCTAAACACTTTTTTTAAAATATGCCCACATCAACTTTCTAAAACTTTCTGAGCCGATAGACCTTGCAATGAACTACACATTTGTTTTTTTACTAATTTCTCAAATTTTACTCTAACACCCTACACGAATTGTCAAAAAATTTGAAATCGATTAATTTGTTATTTGAAATGAGTATCTGTATATAAAATACTTAATTACTTTAACAATATCTATTTATTTTAAACTTATACGTATTTCGGCATGTTTACATGCCATTGTCAAAGGTTATATTAAGAAGTAAACAGTTAGTGTTGTTATAGCAATAGAACTTTGTGACTTATCTTGGTAATCGTCTGCAGATGATTTGATTTCTCATTCCAAAACGTCCAGTAGAGGAGAATTTAAGAGATCAATTTGCTCATTCATTAACGGTACAGTTTTTAAATGTTTGTGAATTTCAAAAGCTTCTAGTATATCTAATTTACGTTTATCATCACAAAAGTGTAAACATTTTATGGTGTTATTAGATGTCATTGAATAATTTTGTTCTAGTAAGTGTTTAGCGTAATTGGATTTATGTGGGTGTTTGTATTTGTACGTACGTGTTCTTTATACCTAATATCAAAATTTCTAATTGTCTGGCCTATATAAACCGAATTAAATTGTTCGCATTGTAATTCGGTTTATATAGGCCAGACAATTAGAAATTTTGATATTAGGTATAAAGAACACGTACGTTGTTACAAATACAAACACCCACATAAATCCAATTACGCTAAACACTTACTAGAACAAAATCATTCAATGACATCTAATAACACCATAAAATGTTTACACTTTTGTGATGATAAACGTAAATTAGAAATACTAGAAGCTTTTGAAATTCACAAACATTTAAAAACTGTACCGTTAATGAATGAGCAAATTCATCTCTTAAATTCTCCTCTCTTGGACGTTTTGGAATGAAAAATCAAGTCATCTGCAGACGATTACCGAGATCAAGTCACCAAGTTCTATTGCTATAACAACACTAACTGTTTACTTCTTAATATAACCTTTGACAATGGCATGTAAACATGCCGAAATACGTATAAGGTTAAAATAAATAGATATTGTTAAAGTAATTAAGTATTTTATATACAGATACTCATTAAATATGGACTTTAACGAAGTAAAGCTGGAAGTTATAAATAAAAATGTTATTTGAAACTTTAAACTTTAAACAGTTCAATAGACCATTTAAGTAGTTTATTAGCATTAACAATAATTTTTAAATATATGAAAAATTAAGAAAAGAAAAGATACTTTTTATTATCAACAACGCGTTTTCCGAAAGTTACGTGATCAATTAGCTCTAATAAAAAAAATTTTTTCATTCTGTTCTGTGCATATTTTTGATAACTTTAGGTGGGTAGTTCCGATAAACAGAACAGGAACCGGAAACGGAAATTAGACCTGTTTTTTTGGTATAGATTAGTTTCTAAATACTTTTTAGAAATTTTGAATACATAACGTTGTAGTGCATCTAAAGACAAATCAAATCCTTTTTCCAAATGCTTTATCTCCAAAATGAAGACCGCTACGAATTTTTGAAAATTTTAACTTTTAATGGCCGATTACTTAACAACAAAATATCCAATCAATACAAATTGTCATATTATTTGATAGCATTTAATAAGTATAATCAACTGATGTAATAGTTATATATATCCTCTTGACTTATTAAAAGCTCCTTTACTGTTGTCTGAACTGACTCAGTAAATGAGTCTTTACAGGCCAGGTGCCTGTAAAATATTGCCATGGCGAACGTCCTTTATTAACCACTAACATTACATTTCGGCCGCGTTTGTTTCAAACAATAACAACTCAACATTCCATAGTTACCACAACACACTCTATTTCTATGACTGTAATTTCAAATAAAATTTCTGTGTTAATTTTTAGGATTTTCAGCAAGAGGAAATAGAACGTTGTACGCGGCTCGCTTGCAATTAGCCTTTATTGGGGCTCACCGGATTGCAAACTTTCCGGCTTGCCCATAAAGACTAATTTTCGAGGCTTGCCACGTAAATAACTATTATGTTACTAGTGGGATAAAGGCATTATTATAAACACGAGTTTGAAAGTTGCATGAGGAGGTCGTAGACCGAGTTGTGTAATCAAACGAGTGCCATAATAATGCATTATCCCACGTGTGACATACAAAATTTTATCAACGACTGATTACAATTTGTTAAAAATGGAATTTTTTTGCTTGAAATGATATTTGACATTTAGTATTAATTTATTTGCAAATGTCAAGTCACTTTTAAAATACTTTTGTTTTAAAATTAAAGGAACGAGATAGATTCGATTTGTTCAATACTGTAATCAAAGCTTCAGTTTTGTTTGTGTAAATAAAATGCGTTAGGTAATGAATCCATTATCTTACTAGTGAGATAATAAACTTCATTACCTAACGCAAATGAATGACATAATAAATCCATATCCAAGCAGTCGTAGATAAAAATATTTTGAGAAATACGAAAATTGTAAATATAATAATTTAAAAAAATTTCGGACTTTGGATTTTTCAAAAAATTACTCTTTAAAAACTGCCCACACCATTTTCTTTAACTTCATGAGCCGATAAAGCTTGCAATGAACTACAAATTTGCTTGTTACTAATCTCCCAAATTTTACTCTGACGTTCTTCAGGAATTTTTGAAAATTTTGAAATCTACGTGTTTTCCGGAAGTTGCGTGATTTTAACAGCGCATATCAATTAGCTCTAATAAAAAATAATATTTTTCTTTTCAGTCTTTGCATATTTTTGATAACTCTATAAATAAAGTTGTTACAACCACTTTTAATCCGAGGTCGTGAGCGCATTACCAAAACCTATAGCCTTTACGTAGTCGACGAGCGCGTCACGATGTAACGTAACCAACGCCAACGCCTTGGGTATGAAGCGGGCGGCTTGTGCCGGCTGGAGATGACTAGATGAAAATTTCAATAACTTCTTGACGCGAGAATATTTAAAACGTAAAAAGTTTGGGAAAGCATCAGCGACCTGTTTCGCCCATTTTTACGTATAGCTAAAGGTATTGTGATCGTCTTCCATATTTTGAAGCAAACTTGACTCTTCATCGAAGTTTTTGTCGATTTAGACTTATTCACGGATGTACGAGATACGCTTAATAGAATGTATGACAAACACTTTGCACCAAACGTTTTTAATAATATGCACGTTTTAGGGCTTTGGGAGACCAATAAATCGTGCTGCAGTGATGTGTATGTGTGTGTATCCACTTTACAACCCTTAACCCATGCTACCTTTTGTAGGTTTAACGAATAGGCCACGCTGGGATGAAACCGCAACAAAACGAGGTTCCGTCAAAAAAAGGGAGGGGGGTGCTGCACTTCATTGTAGGCCTATTAAAAAATGAAGCTCATATTCGTATTTTATGCATGTCAAATAGCCGATCAGCTCAAGCGCGATCTTTATTTACACAAATTTTCGAATTTTGGTTTGTTAAATGGCACTGAAAACAACTTCAATTGTCATTGAAAAAAATCCTCTATGAGATTTCCTTTTGGTCGTTTACCTGAACAGTTCCGTTCGGTAACCACCAAAAAAAACAACTTTAAAATTAATAAATTAATATTGAGACTTCAACAGATAAACATTGTTTGCAAGTAGAAAATACCAGATATCATAAAACCAGATGACTGCTTCAAAAATGGAGGGGGGGGGGGTGCTCCAATATAAGCGCATTAAAAAGAAAGGTCAGATTCGTTTTCTACACCTGTCAACAGTCTATATGTGCAAGGACCCCTTCCACCGCCAGTAGCTCCCCTCGATTTTTCGTTAGTTCAAAAATGTTCGAATTTTAGTTTCAAAAACGACAAGAACGTGTTAAATGCTACAAGAAATAACTTTCCGTTGAGAAAATGCCCCTATGAGATTTACTTTTGGTCGTTCACCTAAGCAGTTTCCCTAAGTGCCCAAAGAAAACCACTACTTTGTCAAAATAAATTATCAAATTTTTCAAAATTTTTAATATTGTTTAAATTTTTAAAATTTGCATATTGATCAAATTTTCAAGATATTCAAAATCTAAAAAATTTTAAAATTTTAGGAATCTAAAATTTTCAATTTTTTTAATTTTTGACATGATCCTTTACACCGAGTGTTTATTTAACTTTCAGCTCTAGTTATATATGGAAATTTAAGTCATGACTTTGATTAATTTACACAAACAGAATTAATTGAAATGTCAAATTTAAGTACTGTCAGTAGTAAACATTGATTATCTTAGTATTTTTATTAAAAATGGTTTATACTACAGCACAAAAAGCTTTTATTGTTGAGGCATGCTTTTGTACATGTCAAATAGTTAATGGCGAAAACCAATTTCAATTCCGGAGTGTATGGCAGCATTTCACGAGAGATTTGCACAGAAGTGGCAGTCGAGTACAAACAGTTTGTAAATATTTTGAACCATTCTGTGGATTTATTCAGAGAAACTGGTTGTGTAACTAAAAGTTAAGGTAGTGGGTCGACCTAGAATGAGAACCGCTGAAAATATTACCAATATTCAAGAAATAATTATAAAGGCACCTATGACATCAATCCGTAGGTTAACACAGCAAACAGACCTCTCCTATGGTACATGCCACAGCATTTTAAAAAAGGATCTGTATATGCATGCATATCGTTTAACTGCAGTACAAGAGCTGCGGGCCCCAGATTTTGCAAAACGAGTAGAATTTTGCCGCTGGTTTTTCGCAAACATCAATGATAACGACATGCTAAATAAAACCTTCTTGTGATTGCAAAGTTTTAGTTACTAATAATTCGTAGTTTCGTTGAACTGTTTTGCACATTCAATAATAATAATAAAGTTGCTTTTTGTTCCCATATACACAACATTTTATTTAACATAACATTTAATAACATTATTTTAGTGTTACCTAACCTAAAAAATATATCTTTATTTTTACTGATCTTGCGTATGATGTTTTCAGGTTTAAAACTTTTAAGTAGAATTCTGGGGCGCAGATTTGAAGTTGAAATGCAAAACATTGTTCGTGTGAATGAATCAGTCATGGCTTAAATCTCCATAGATAACTAGAGCTGAAATTTAAATGATCACTCTGTAGTAGGGTTGATATGTATAAGATAATCAATTTTAGATTTTTTACATTTCAAAACTTTTTTAAATTTCTAAATTTTTCTAGAAATTCAAAATTTCCAAAATCATAAATTTTTAACAATTCAAATTATTTTTAAATTTTTCTAAATTTTCTAATTTCAAAATTTTCAAATCTTGAAAAACGTTTCAAAATTTTGATGCCAAGATTTTAAAAATTTGCACATTTTAAATTTTTGAAATTTTTCGATATTTTGAAATTTTTCGCAATTCTTTTATATTTCACATGTCAAATGCATTTTGTGGATACCCGATATTTTAATTTTTATAATATTAGATAGATATTTAAATTAAAGATTTTGATTATCTGGTAAACATCTTTATTTCAATGCTATATCTAAGTGAATATTTGAACAAAGCAATATAAAATATTAATACAAAAATATGATCCATTAATATAAAGATATGCCACTTTACTTCCTTTAAATTAGAGAAACAGTAGGCAATTACGAAAAAGAACAATATAGTTATGACAAAAAAAACTTATTATTTGATTAGCTGGTAAACGTGTTTATTTCAATGTTATATCTAGGTGAATATTTGAACAAAGAAATATAAAAATAATACAATAATAAAATATCGGTAGATCGAGCTGGCTAGTCGAGGAGGAGCAATCGACTGGCCAGCTCGATATCCCGATTTGACACGTTTAGACTTCTTTCTATCGTGATACCCGGAGAACAAAGTCTACACTCGAAGGCCAAACAATGTAAAAGATCTACAAAACGGAATCCAGCAAGAGGTGGCGCAAATAGATATAAATACTGGTATCAGAGAATTTGCTAAACGCATCGGTAGAAGGGGAATAATGTCTGAACTCGAGAAATTTTGCACGGGAATTACATGAGCCTCGTTACTGTTTTTAACGTATACATTTGGAAGGTTTATCTATTTCTTAAATACCATACCGTTTTTGTGTTCATAATTATACAATAATTAAATAGTTATTTAGAATTACATGGTTATTTAGTACAGGGTGCAAATAAACCGATTTATCTCATTAAAGTCGGATTTATTGGATTTAAATCGATTTTTTAATTTAAACTGTTTTCTTTTCATGTAACGAAAATGAAAGTAGCTGGTTACTTGCAAAAACTAATAATGTATAGTAATAATGTGTCTTTGTTTAAATGATTTAATAACAAGAATAATGTAATGTTTGACATACACAATATATTATGTATCTTATTTTTTTATTTCGAATTATTTTTTTCACAAGAAATCATAGTCACATTTAAGCAACTCTAAGGTTTTTTTCTACTGATGATGACTGCTTAGCAGTCGAAATGTACATTTAGAGTACAAAAGTTCTTGTGAGAACTAAAGGGTTTTGAATTTTCTTTATTTGAATTTTCTCACAGTTGCTCATTTATATTTATTTAAATAAAGAGGTATCAATTTTAGATTTTCAACATTTCATATAGAATGTCACAGTGGAATAATTATGGCATTCAGCAAAACAAAAACATAATTGTAGCTCATGTTCGGCTCTATAAGACTAAAAAGGTTTTAAAAAAATTGAATGGCCAGTTTTCGAGAAATATTATTTTGAAAGTTTCTAAAATGTAGAATTTACTTTTTGTACAGTATCCCCACCAAATAGAAAATTTTCTAAAAACTAACACAATATTTTGGTTCTACTAGTCATGATGAGTAATTATTCTGCTCAAGCAGAAGTTACTTATCATTTCCCGTTTAATAAATAAAGGGCCATTTTCGATTTTCAAAACAAATAAATTGTAGCTCATCCTTAGCTTTACAAGCCCACGCAGTTTAAAAAAAAGTTTTAGAGAAATTTTTTAATTTTCAAAATCTTCTTGCACGTAGTAATACTACACTTCCTTAGGACTATTACCATGAAAAATACCAACCTGATGAATTTTTTTAGTCTTCCAATCGATACTATCAATATAGTTCCTTTTAAATTCTTGAAATTGTGCGTAATTATCAATATAAGTCTGTTTTTAGTCTCAGTGTTCTTTTTCTGTTTCAAAATGATGCACATTATTTACAGTGCAGTTTACGATGAAATAAAATTACCTGTTACCATGCCATCAATATGACAAAATAATCGAATAGGTGTTTTTTAAATCACAAATTTAAGTAATAACACTCAGTATATTACATAAGTAGAACGTTATAAACTAATCTAAATAAATATTTTACAATAAGAAAATCACATTAAAAATAAAATTAATACAAGTGTCCAGTTTTTGGTGTCAGATTTTCCACGTCATGCATAAAACAATAATATCTATTGTAGGAGGCTTGGCAACATCGGCGGATCTCATCTGTACTAAATGTTACCTATATACAACCTAAGGATCTCATCTTACCACGTTTTATAAAAGATCTCTACTTGTTAGGAATATTGTATGTATATGCAAAACGAAAAACTTGTTACCCCTCTTTTGATGCCTTTGATAAGAATGCATTTTTAAAGCTTTTCTTCAAATTATTTTTCTAAAATACTGATTCCTTCAAGTGGATCTCGGGTTGTCCATAAAATAAAAGGATCTCGACTTGTTTAAAAAACGTATATATATATATATATATATATATATATATATATATATATATATATTTACATCCCATGGCCTTTGTGGACAAGTTTTTTAGCATACGATGGCACTTATGACCAAATTTTGGATTTATGGCCAATGGTCCATTAAGCCTTAATAACGCGCAGACATTTGCGGACAATTCGATCGCCGCGCTGCGGTGGCGAGCTGGTGGCTCCGTTTCATTGGAACTAAAAATGCCTGGTTTTGTCCAAGCTAAGAAATGTACGATCAGTTGCATACACGCCAGTGACGAAATAAGAAATAATTCAGAAATATATATTTATATTGTCATTATGGTTGCATACCATGACCATGTCACATTATTACTTAAAACTAAATAATTAACTACTGAGGTGTGGATCTTATGTATTTACAGTAAATTTTAAATAACATGATATCTCGTTTGTGAAAACACAACACATCGTCTGGAAAGCCAAAAACGACCATTAATATTCAAGTAAAGTCTTTAATCAATGGATAATCAAGATAAATTCTAAGGAAATCATAAAAATTTTGAATTTGATAGATGGTCCATAAATGCCATCGCAGTACTTTGAGAACTTGTGTGGCGACATATGCGGACATTTAAGCAATAACTACGGGGCCGTGG
This sequence comes from Ctenicera cuprea, assembly GCA_958336395.1. Taxonomy (NCBI): domain Eukaryota; kingdom Metazoa; phylum Arthropoda; class Insecta; order Coleoptera; family Elateridae; genus Ctenicera; species Ctenicera cuprea. The sequence continues at coordinate 53,038 of CATVIB010000268.1, forward strand.
TTTTTTAATTTTAAAATAATATTTGGGGAAGCGAAAGAGAGGCTCATTTGCATGTAGCGTAAAAGAGTATTTTTACACATTATTGTTTATAGATTTTGGGGTACATATCTGATGGCGCATATGTAATTTCAGTAAATTTTAAATTACTTAATATCTCGTTTGTGAAAACACAACACATCGTCTGGAAAGCCAAAAACGACCATTAATATTCAAGTAAAGTCTTTAATCAATGGAAAGTCAAGATATATGCTAAAAAAATCAAAAAATTTTGAACCTAATAAAATTTTGAGTTTGATAGATGGTCCACAAATGCCATCGCACTACTCAGAGAAATTGTGTGGCAACACATGCGGACATTTAAGTAATAACTAGGGAGTCGTGCTTTTTTAATTTTAAAATAATATTTGGGGAAGCGAAAGAGAGGCTCATTTGCATGTAGCGTAAAGGAGTATTCTTACACATTATTGTTTATAGATTTTGGGGTACATATCTGATGGCGCATATGTAATTTCAGTAAATTTTAAATTACTTAATATCTCGTTTGTGAAAACACAACACATCGTCTGGAAAGCCAAAAACGACCATTAATATTCAAGTAAAGTCTTTAATCAATGGAAAGTCAAGATATATGCTAAGAAAATCAAAAAATTTTGAACCTAATAAAATTTTGAGTTTGATAGATGGTCCACAAATGCCATCGCACTACTTAGAGAAATTGTGTGGCAACACATGCGGACATTTAAGTAATAACTAGGGAGTCGTGCTTTTTTAATTTTAAAATAATATTTGGGGAAGCGAAAGAGAGGCTCATTTGCATGTAGCGTAAAGGAGTATTCTTACACATTATTGTTTATAGATTTTGGGGTACATATCTGATGGCGCATATGTAATTTCAGTAAATTTTAAATTACTTAATATCTCGTTTGTGAAAACACAACACATCGTCTGGAAAGCTAAAAACGACCATTAATATTCAAGTAAAGTCTTTAATCAATGGAAAATCAAGATAAATGCTAAGAAAACCAAAAAATTTTGAACCTAATAAAATTTTGAGTTTGATAGATGGTCCACAAATGCCATCGCAGTACTTAGAGAAATTGTGTGTCAACACATGCGGACATTTAAGTAATAACTAGGGAGTCGTGGTTTCTTAATTTTAAAATAATATTTGGGGAAGCGAAAGAGAGGCTCATTTGCATGTAGCGTAAAGGAGTATTCTTACACATTATTGTTTATAGATTTTGGGGTACATATCTGATGGCGCATATGTAATTTCAGTAAATTTTAAATTACTTAATATCTCGTTTGTGAAAACACAACACATCGCCTGGAAAGCCAAAAACGACCATTAATATTCAAGTAAAGTCTTTAATCAATGGAAAGTCAAGATATATGCTAAGAAAATCAAAAAATTTTGAACCTAATAAAATTTTGAGTTTGATAGATGGTCCACAAATGCCATCGCACTACTTAGAGAAATTGTGTGGCAACACATGCGGACATTTAAGTAATAACTAGGGAGCCGTGCTTTTTTAATTTTAAAATAATATTTGGGGAAGCGAAAGAGAGGCTCATTTGCATGTAGCGTAAAGGAGTATTCTTACACATTATTGTTTATAGATTTTGGGGTACATATCTGATGGCGCATATGTAATTTCAGTAAATTTTAAATTACTTAATATCTCGTTTGTGAAAACACAACACATCGTCTGGAAAGCCAAAAACGACCATTAATATTCAAGTAAAGTCTTTAATCAATGGAAAGTCAAGATATATGCTAAGAAAATCAAAAAATTTTGAACCTAATAAAATTTTGAGTTTGATAGATGGTCCACAAATGCCATCGCACTACTTAGAGAAATTGTGTGGCAACACATGCGGACATTTAAGTAATAACTAGGGAGTCGTGCTTTTTTAATTTTAAAATAATATTTGGGGAAGCGAAAGAGAGGCTCATTTGCATGTAGCGTAAAGGAGTATTCTTACACATTATTGTTTATAGATTTTGGGGTACATATCTGATGGCGCATATGTAATTTCAGTAAATTTTAAATTACTTAATATCTCGTTTGTGAAAACACAACACATCGTCTGGAAAGCCAAAAACGACCATTAATATTCAAGTAAAGTCTTTAATCAATGGAAAGTCAAGATATATGCTAAGAAAATCAAAAAATTTTGAACCTAATAAAATTTTGAGTTTGATAGATGGTCCACAAATGCCATCGCACTACTTAGAGAAATTGTGTGGCAACACATGCGGACATTTAAGTAATAACTAGGGAGTCGTGCTTTTTTAATTTTAAAATAATATTTGGGGAAGCGAAAGAGAGGCTCATTTGCATGTAGCGTAAAGGAGTATTCTTACACATTATTGTTTATAGATTTTGGGGTACATATCTGATGGCGCATATGTAATTTCAGTAAATTTTAAATTACTTAATATCTCGTTTGTGAAAACACAACACATCGTCTGGAAAGCCAAAAACGACCATTAATATTCAAGTAAAGTCTTTAATCAATGGAAAGTCAAGATATATGCTAAGAAAATCAAAAAATTTTGAACCTAATAAAATTTTGAGTTTGATAGATGGTCCACAAATGCCATCGCACTACTTAGAGAAATTGTGTGGCAACACATGCGGACATTTAAGTAATAACTAGGGAGTCGTGCTTTTTTAATTTTAAAATAATATTTGGGGAAGCGAAAGAGAGGCTCATTTGCATGTAGCGTAAAGGAGTATTCTTACACATTATTGTTTATAGATTTTGGGGTACATATCTGATGGCGCATATGTAATTTCAGTAAATTTTAAATTACTTAATATCTCGTTTGTGAAAACACAACACATCGTCTGGAAAGCCAAAAACGACCATTAATATTCAAGTAAAGTCTTTAATCAATGGAAAGTCAAGATATATGCTAAGAAAATCAAAAAATTTTGAACCTAATAAAATTTTGAGTTTGATAGATGGTCCACAAATGCCATCGCACTACTTAGAGAAATTGTGTGGCAACACATGCGGACATTTAAGTAATAACTAGGGAGTCGTGCTTTTTTAATTTTAAAATAATATTTGGGGAAGCGAAAGAGAGGCTCATTTGCATGTAGCGTAAAGGAGTATTCTTACACATTATTGTTTATAGATTTTGGGGTACATATCTGATGGCGCATATGTAATTTCAGTAAATTTTAAATTACTTAATATCTCGTTTGTGAAAACACAACACATCGTCTGGAAAGCCAAAAACGACCATTAATATTCAAGTAAAGTCTTTAATCAATGGAAAGTCAAGATATATGCTAAAAAAATCAAAAAATTTTGAACCTAATAAAATTTTGAGTTTGATAGATGGTCCACAAATGCCATCGCACTACTTAGAGAAATTGTGTGGCAACACATGCGGACATTTAAGTAATAACTAGGGAGTCGTGCTTTTTTAATTTTAAAATAATATTTGGGGAAGCGAAAGAGAGGCTCATTTGCATGTAGCGTAAAGGAGTATTCTTACACATTATTGTTTATAGATTTTGGGGTACATATCTGATGGCGCATATGTAATTTCAGTAAATTTTAAATTACTTAATATCTCGTTTGTGAAAACACAACACATCGTCTGGAAAGCCAAAAACGACCATTAATATTCAAGTAAAGTCTTTAATCAATGGAAAGTCAAGATATATGCTAAAAAAAATCAAAAAATTTTGAACCTAATAAAATTTTGAGTTTGATAGATGGTCCACAAATGCCATCGCACTACTTAGAGAAATTGTGTGGCAACACATGCGGACATTTAAGTAATAACTAGGGAGTCGTGCTTTTTTAATTTTAAAATAATATTTGGGGAAGCGAAAGAGAGGCTCATTTGCATGTAGCGTAAAGGAGTATTCTTACACATTATTGTTTATAGATTTTGGGGTACATATCTGATGGCGCATATGTAATTTCAGTAAATTTTAAATTACTTAATATCTCGTTTGTGAAAACACAACACATCGTCTGGAAAGCCAAAAACGACCATTAATATTCAAGTAAAGTCTTTAATCAATGGAAAGTCAAGATATATGCTAAGAAAATCAAAAAATTTTGAACCTAATAAAATTTTGAGTTTGATAGATGGTCCACAAATGCCATCGCACTACTTAGAGAAATTGTGTGGCAACACATGCGGACATTTAAGTAATAACTAGGGAGTCGTGCTTTTTTAATTTTAAAATAATATTTGGGGAAGCGAAAGAGAGGCTCATTTGCATGTAGCGTAAAGGAGTATTCTTACACATTATTGTTTATAGATTTTGGGGTACATATCTGATGGCGCATATGTAATTTCAGTAAATTTTAAATTACTTAATATCTCGTTTGTGAAAACACAACACATCGTCTGGAAAGCCAAAAACGACCATTAATATTCAAGTAAAGTCTTTAATCAATGGAAAGTCAAGATATATGCTAAGAAAATCAAAAAATTTTGAACCTAATAAAATTTTGAGTTTGATAGATGGTCCACAAATGCCATCGCACTACTTAGAGAAATTGTGTGGCAACACATGCGGACATTTAAGTAATAACTAGGGAGTCGTGCTTTTTTAATTTTAAAATAATATTTGGGGAAGCGAAAGAGAGGCTCATTTGCATGTAGCGTAAAGGAGTATTCTTACACATTATTGTTTATAGATTTTGGGGTACATATCTGATGGCGCATATGTAATTTCAGTAAATTTTAAATTACTTAATATCTCGTTTGTGAAAACACAACACATCGTCTGGAAAGCCAAAAACGACCATTAATATTCAAGTAAAGTCTTTAATCAATGGAAAGTCAAGATATATGCTAAGAAAATCAAAAAATTTTGAACCTAATAAAATTTTGAGTTTGATAGATGGTCCACAAATGCCATCGCACTACTTAGAGAAATTGTGTGGCAACACATGCGGACATTTAAGTAATAACTAGGGAGCCGTGCTTTTTTAATTTTAAAATAATATTTGGGGAAGCGAAAGAGAGGCTCATTTGCATGTAGCGTAAAGGAGTATTCTTACACATTATTGTTTATAGATTTTGGGGTACATATCTGATGGCGCATATGTAATTTCAGTAAATTTTAAATTACTTAATATCTCGTTTGTGAAAACACAACACATCGTCTGGAAAGCCAAAAACGACCATTAATATTCAAGTAAAGTCTTTAATCAATGGAAAGTCAAGATATATGCTAAGAAAATCAAAAAATTTTGAACCTAATAAAATTTTGAGTTTGATAGATGGTCCACAAATGCCATCGCACTACTTAGAGAAATTGTGTGGCAACACATGCGGACATTTAAGTAATAACTAGGGAGTCGTGCTTTTTTAATTTTAAAATAATATTTGGGGAAGCGAAAGAGAGGCTCATTTGCATGTAGCGTAAAGGAGTATTCTTACACATTATTGTTTATAGATTTTGGGGTACATATCTGATGGCGCATATGTAATTTCAGTAAATTTTAAATTACTTAATATCTCGTTTGTGAAAACACAACACATCGTCTGGAAAGCCAAAAACGACCATTAATATTCAAGTAAAGTCTTTAATCAATGGAAAGTCAAGATATATGCTAAGAAAATCAAAAAATTTTGAACCTAATAAAATTTTGAGTTTGATAGATGGTCCACAAATGCCATCGCACTACTTAGAGAAATTGTGTGGCAACACATGCGGACATTTAAGTAATAACTAGGGAGTCGTGCTTTTTTAATTTTAAAATAATATTTGGGGAAGCGAAAGAGAGGCTCATTTGCATGTAGCGTAAAGGAGTATTCTTACACATTATTGTTTATAGATTTTGGGGTACATATCTGATGGCGCATATGTAATTTCAGTAAATTTTAAATTACTTAATATCTCGTTTGTGAAAACACAACACATCGTCTGGAAAGCCAAAAACGACCATTAATATTCAAGTAAAGTCTTTAATCAATGGAAAGTCAAGATATATGCTAAAAAAAATCAAAAAATTTTGAACCTAATAAAATTTTGAGTTTGATAGATGGTCCACAAATGCCATCGCACTACTTAGAGAAATTGTGTGGCAACACATGCGGACATTTAAGTAATAACTAGGGAGTCGTGCTTTTTTAATTTTAAAATAATATTTGGGGAAGCGAAAGAGAGGCTCATTTGCATGTAGCGTAAAGGAGTATTCTTACACATTATTGTTTATAGATTTTGGGGTACATATCTGATGGCGCATATGTAATTTCAGTAAATTTTAAATTACTTAATATCTCGTTTGTGAAAACACAACACATCGTCTGGAAAGCCAAAAACGACCATTAATATTCAAGTAAAGTCTTTAATCAATGGAAAGTCAAGATATATGCTAAGAAAATCAAAAAATTTTGAACCTAATAAAATTTTGAGTTTGATAGATGGTCCACAAATGCCATCGCACTACTTAGAGAAATTGTGTGGCAACACATGCGGACATTTAAGTAATAACTAGGGAGTCGTGCTTTTTTAATTTTAAAATAATATTTGGGGAAGCGAAAGAGAGGCTCATTTGCATGTAGCGTAAAGGAGTATTCTTACACATTATTGTTTATAGATTTTGGGGTACATATCTGATGGCGCATATGTAATTTCAGTAAATTTTAAATTACTTAATATCTCGTTTGTGAAAACACAACACATCGTCTGGAAAGACAAAAACGACCATTAATATTCAAGTAAAGTCTTTAATCAATGGAAAGTCAAGATATATGCTAAGAAAATCAAAAAATTTTGAACCTAATAAAATTTTGAGTTTGATAGATGGTCCACAAATGCCATCGCACTACTTAGAGAAATTGTGTGGCAACACATGCGGACATTTAAGTAATAACTAGGGAGTCGTGCTTTTTTAATTTTAAAATAATATTTGGGGAAGCGAAAGAGAGGCTCATTTGCATGTAGCGTAAAGGAGTATTCTTACACATTATTGTTTATAGATTTTGGGGTACATATCTGATGGCGCATATGTAATTTCAGTAAATTTTAAATTACTTAATATCTCGTTTGTGAAAACACAACACATCGTCTGGAAAGCCAAAAACGACCATTAATATTCAAGTAAAGTCTTTAATCAATGGAAAGTCAAGATATATGCTAAGAAAATCAAAAAATTTTGAACCTAATAAAATTTTGAGTTTGATAGATGGTCCACAAATGCCATCGCACTACTTAGAGAAATTGTGTGGCAACACATGCGGACATTTAAGTAATAACTAGGGAGTCGTGCTTTTTTAATTTTAAAATAATATTTGGGGAAGCGAAAGAGAGGCTCATTTGCATGTAGCGTAAAGGAGTATTCTTACACATTATTGTTTATAGATTTTGGGGTACATATCTGATGGCGCATATGTAATTTCAGTAAATTTTAAATTACTTAATATCTCGTTTGTGAAAACACAACACATCGTCTGGAAAGCCAAAAACGACCATTAATATTCAAGTAAAGTCTTTAATCAATGGAAAGTCAAGATATATGCTAAGAAAATCAAAAAATTTTGAACCTAATAAAATTTTGAGTTTGATAGATGGTCCACAAATGCCATCGCACTACTTAGAGAAATTGTGTGGCAACACATGCGGACATTTAAGTAATAACTAGGGAGTCGTGCTTTTTTAATTTTAAAATAATATTTGGGGAAGCGAAAGAGAGGCTCATTTGCATGTAGCGTAAAGGAGTATTCTTACACATTATTGTTTATAGATTTTGGGGTACATATCTGATGGCGCATATGTAATTTCAGTAAATTTTAAATTACTTAATATCTCGTTTGTGAAAACACAACACATCGTCTGGAAAGCCAAAAACGACCATTAATATTCAAGTAAAGTCTTTAATCAATGGAAAGTCAAGATATATGCTAAAAAAAATCAAAAAATTTTGAACCTAATAAAATTTTGAGTTTGATAGATGGTCCACAAATGCCATCGCACTACTTAGAGAAATTGTGTGGCAACACATGCGGACATTTAAGTAATAACTAGGGAGTCGTGCTTTTTTAATTTTAAAATAATATTTGGGGAAGCGAAAGAGAGGCTCATTTGCATGTAGCGTAAAGGAGTATTCTTACACATTATTGTTTATAGATTTTGGGGTACATATCTGATGGCGCATATGTAATTTCAGTAAATTTTAAATTACTTAATATCTCGTTTGTGAAAACACAACACATCGTCTGGAAAGCCAAAAACGACCATTAATATTCAAGTAAAGTCTTTAATCAATGGAAAGTCAAGATATATGCTAAGAAAATCAAAAAATTTTGAACCTAATAAAATTTTGAGTTTGATAGATGGTCCACAAATGCCATCGCACTACTTAGAGAAATTGTGTGGCAACACATGCGGACATTTAAGTAATAACTAGGGAGTCGTGCTTTTTTAATTTTAAAATAATATTTGGGGAAGCGAAAGAGAGGCTCATTTGCATGTAGCGTAAAGGAGTATTCTTACACATTATTGTTTATAGATTTTGGGGTACATATCTGATGGCGCATATGTAATTTCAGTAAATTTTAAATTACTTAATATCTCGTTTGTGAAAACACAACACATCGTCTGGAAAGCCAAAAACGACCATTAATATTCAAGTAAAGTCTTTAATCAATGGAAAGTCAAGATATATGCTAAAAAAAATCAAAAAATTTTGAGCCTAATAAAATTTTGAGTTTGATAGATGGTCCACAAATGCCATCGCACTACTTAGAGAAATTGTGTGGCAACACATGCGGACATTTAAGTAATAACTAGGGAGTCGTGCTTTTTTAATTTTAAAATAATATTTGGGGAAGCGAAAGAGAGGCTCATTTGCATGTAGCGTAAAGGAGTATTCTTACACATTATTGTTTATAGATTTTGGGGTACATATCTGATGGCGCAT